>JBBPKJ010000199.1:0-37208 GCA_038089195.1 Brasilioporus rufonigricans
AAATCTCTTCGCTTTGGTGGAAAACGTCGGTCTGACATCGCCTTTTCCCTCGCTGATAGGCTTCACATGCCCGCGCTCCAGGTGACATTCGACGTGACGAACACGGGCTCCTCCTTCGGTGGCGACGTAAGTCCAGAATTCTTACTTTTCGAGCTTGGCAAACATTCACGACACCCCTCTTAGATCCCTCAACTATACGTGCACCACCCCGCATCAGCGATGGAGCCTCCGTCAATTCTGAAGGGCTTCACAAACATCGAGCTCGAGCCAGGCCAGACAGCTCAAGCATCAATCACGCTTTCACGGTATGACCTGTCGATCTGGGATGTCGTTTGTCAGGGATGGGCCAAACCTAATGGCACGACTACTTTCTCAATCGGTGCGAGTAGTAGGGACTTCAGGTTGACCGGTACCATTCCTCTTTGAACGCTTAGCGGGAGAAACAACGGACTCACAGCTAGAATATGGGCAAGGAAGGGTACGCGTTTAGACGTAGTTGTGCACGAGCACGTCAACTTTGGTTGAATCTTCGCCATCGACTTGAGCTTTAGATACCCTATTACTTGCAAAGCTTACACCGAGTCGCACGAAAATATAACTGCTTGTATTCGAATGCGCGTCGGTAAGGGCTGAGATAGTCCGTCAAGCAGACCCACAGTGCAAAGGAACGTACCTTGTCGACCGGATTAGGATGCCCAAGCAGACGAAAGCCTGGCGTGCCTTAGTACGGAAGATCATAGTAATAGGTGCTCAGTTCTGGCCGCCATCGTCATTGCAAGTTTGACTCTCACTCCGCACTGACAGCTTCCCGACCCTCTCTTGTCGCACATCTTTGAGAAGCAACAAGATTCCATCTTAATGACGCATCTGCCTCGGGAAGCTCTCCGAGATCGAGATGGCGTTTCAAGAAGTTCGAACTGACTCCGAGTCGCACCTTTGGGTCATCGTGATCTCAGGGCTCGATTATCGAGGCGCCGAGCGAACCACTGACATTTTTCGTAGCTGGCGCTCAGTCGATTCGGTGTTTCGGAGACCGGGTAACATGTCGCGTTCGGACCTAATCCAAGCGACCTGTACCTAGCCGGTACGGACGCGAGTGTGAGCAGAGCGGTCTTGCAAGCATACGTTGATGTTGCTTTTATACACTGTAGCCGCCCCATGGGGGAAAAGGAGGAGGAAACTCGACGGGACAGGTACTTAAACGAAAATAGGGGTAGGAAACTCATTACGCACAACGGATTACGAGCAACCACCTGTGGCACCGTTTGAAAGTTCAGGACTCGGGTGAACTATGCCCGGAGCCGAGAGTATATTTTGGCGCATACTTCTAGGCGCAATTACGCAGTATATTCAGGCCACAAGGGCTCACGTAGAAACCTAAAAAGAAGTATGAATGGGTAGTCGACACAATATAATGGGAACATGGAGTAGTGGAATGAAAGAAGCCATGGCAAAAGATCCAAGCATATGTCGTCTTTATTCAAGAACACCGACAGGCATGCGTACCGAGGGCGACTAGAGAAATATGAACGCCTTCAAGTTCCGCAAGGGCTATCCAGTTTGAGATGTGGTTGTGTTGTCTTGTTTGCTCGTCGCCAGCGGTCGGACTGATGCAGGTTGATTCCAACTCGTACATCTGTCCTTGGGCTTAGCCACGGTGGATCATCCTGGGTACCTTGTATCTATTCAGATTAACAGCATCTTCCTAACCAATCATCGTCCGCGTACCACTGGAGCAAAAAATCGAGCGTATAACTTCATGATCCGAGTATGATTCACAGAGGGGTCTATGGAAAAAGGGAAAGACCCGATTTCACAACCGATTATCCACACGAAGCAGGAGGGTCGAAGTGGACACAGAAAACTACGGTTTGCAAAGCAACACAACAAGCGACACGAGATTTCAGCTACGACTAACTACATAGTATGACAAAGCATCGAGAGCACTACAGAGCACGAAAGTACTAGTATGGATGAACGACAAGAGCGATACTGGGGACAACGATAAATGTAGAGCAGCAAAGCAATTTCAGAGCAAGAGTCTATTCACAAAGCGGAAGTGAAATTCAAATCAGCGGACCTCTCAGGCCCTAATCGTCCACACGGTCTGGTAGACGCTTACCAGACCGCGGACAGAGCGCATATCGCGAACGTATCCGTCAATAAGTTCGGATATGTCCCTCTCAGAGAGACCACCTTGGTCCCTCAGAAGTGGTTTGAGGCTTTCAGAGAGAATAATCATCGCGTCGAGATAAGCACGACCTAAATTCCTGAGGCGCGAAGACTGGTGCCACCCCCCAATGGGGATGAGATGTTCCTGAATACGGCCGCCAGTAAACATCCCAATATCTCTTATCCAGTGGGGGATGTGCCCGGTGATCTCGTGAAGCCCAACACGTTCCAAGACATCGTTGACAACTTTGAAGAATCGGGTAGCGCCAGGAGCATCCACGGCCGGGTTGCCAGGGTAACCGGGGGCAAAAGTAACGTACCGGCCGATTTCGCCGGAGAGAAAAATGCCGCCAGGTCTCAAGACGCGAGCAGCCTCTCGTAGCATCTCCGGATAGTTGGGTACCTGTTTGTAGAATGATGAAAAGAAAGAGAGCAACATGAATAAATGACATGCCGCGAGCGATACACTGCGCGCATGGACAAAGTCCATCACGCCGTCCGGCCACCGAAGAGGCTGTGTGACATCGAGAATCTCGAAGTCGGCATTCGAGTGGGGACGCCGGGTCGCGATCGGGACTGCATGTTGATAGAGTTAGACAGCAGAAGTGAGTGACCAATAAGGTCGAGGTTGCAGAACGGAAGCAACGTGTCAAGTACGTACCAATATCTACGCCAGAGAACCTGACGTTTCTAAATTGACTTGCCACATCCATTAGCCTATCAAACGAGTTCAGTGCACACAAATCAACTGGATCCAAGTCCAATTGGACAGAATCACTTACCATCGACCAGTCCCCGTACAAAGGTCGAGAACGCGTTTCTGCCTGCCCGGCTCGTTGGCTAACGCTTCGGCGACGGGACCAACGAAGTGAGAACCCAATAGGTCACGCAGAATCTTGTGCTGCACATTGAGTCTCTGAGAAAAAGTCAACAAAGGATGATAGGTAACAAAAGATGCCAAAGTACCTCTTGTTCATCGCCGTCAACAGGCAATGGATATGGCAAGTTACCATGGGAATGGAAAAGCCGGCCACCGTGCTCTCTAAAGTGGCCCGGAAATTCGTCTGCTTCGAGTTCAGTCAAAATCGACGAAGTATCGGAGGAACCGTCGTCATCGTCATCAAAGCCCATTGAGTTCGGCGAGACAGTAGAGGGAATTCTGTTGACATCCGCTTCGTCGTCCTGCAGATTGGGGCGGTTGTTCAATTCAATCGCCATTGCCAACTGTGCGGGGGAAGCGAATGTAGGATAGTATGTCCACTGGGTTTGGTGGAGATGACAGTGCGTTGGCAAGACAAAAATTGGACGGCGCCGCAGCTACTGAGTTTTATACCGATAGTAACTCAGCGAAACAGAGTAGAAGCTGGGCACGGGGTCAAAACAAGCGGCCCTGTTGAATACAGTGTTGAGATGGGAAACGTGTATACGAACCCGTAAGATGAGATACTTCTCAGGGCAAAATGAACGCATCTGGGAGGACAGGCGAAGTTGTGCCAGGCCACAGGACATCGGGGGAGGGGAGGAGAAAACGAATCGCTGAGTGATTGAGTCCGCGTGAATCCGGTAGGCTCAGATTCTGAGCGCCGCAAGAACGGTAAAAGCAAACAAAGCAAAAGCAGCAAACGATGGACACAAGTGGACCCATCGCATCAGCGGCAACAGATGATAGGCAGATCTGAGTCAGGGAAGGCTCGCGGGCGAACAAATCGATCCAAAATTTTCTGAGCGAAATGGCGGTGGGAAGGTGTACAGCCTGTTACGTGATCAGCGGAACCGCCCCAGAAGACCGATTTGGATCCAGGCCGACGACAAGGCTGCACATGCTTGTGGGACATCAAAGGAGCGCCATCCTGGCGCAAGGCTCAGCAGGCTCTCACGGGCGAGCTCAGTTGCTCGCATTATTTCCCCAGGCTTTGAAACTCCAAGTTTGAAACTGATTCCACGCGGTGCCTCAAACCACTGACGCAACAACCGCTGACAAGCTGTGATTAGAGATAATTCCGTGGAGTATCAAAACTCTCAGGAACGGCCTACCGTCGCCTACTAACTATCAGTCCGCTGTTGGCACTACAGTAAACAATTTCCACTAGGAAACCAGTTTTTTGCCTGTACGTTCTGTCCACTGTAAGTGGGGGAGTGCGATGGGAATTTCCCATATCGTGAACGCGTTTCGGGTAGGGTCACGTGACCGCACTTCTCAGGTATTTTACCACGGTGATTTAGTGACTCCCCCCTGAGTACCGTCTTTCATGTTGAAAGCCCAGGCCACGCATCGTTTCGGGTCCTACATCTAGCATTAACCATGGATGATGTCGACGAATTTTTCGCGGAACAGGACAGGCGAATGGGCATCCCTAGCGAGGATGTGGATGAGTATATCCAAATGCGTCTTGCGGCCACGCGGAAGAACCAGTACGTTATTGGACTTATGACGGTTGGCGAGGTAGTTATTTCATCCACCGGAATGCAATCGCAGATCAACCGGGGGCCGTGCCGGTAATGAAACTGTACCGCACTCTTCCATCAACCCACGGAGGTAGTAAGCCTTGGTTTTCGAAATTGTAGCTGACCGTTAATTCTCAGCAGAGACAAGCGAGCTTTTGGGCTCAATAGGGCCAGGGAGAACAACAGCTCAGCAACAGCGAATGCGGTGAAGGAATCAAGGCCCCTATCTCTTAGTCTATCGCCTGGACCCTCCGTGTGCGTTTCCTTTCCCTCGTCTGGTATCACTTCTAAAATGATATGAGAAAAGTGTTGCAGAGGGCACGTCTGTCGCAGAACGGCGCAGTAAACGGCGCAAAACAATGGAAGAACAATCTATTCCCGAGCCAACAGGTTGCGTTCTCCGTCCTGGTGTCTTTGATGATCCAATTCTAGATCCCAATACCTCGAGGACTGCACGAAGAAGCGGAGCCTTTTCCAAACAATCGACGGAGTATGCTTCTGATAACCCTATTGGAATGATGGTGTCTCGGCAGGTCCGTTCTGAAGGGAGTGGTCGAAACAGCATGTCCAGCTCCACTCATCGAGCCCCTGAATGTGTTCAGGCCTCGATACAGGCTGAAAAGATCCAGGTAATTGATCAGACCGTGCCAGTGACAGAGGAAATCTCCGGATATCCTACCCATGCAAATGCTCTGGCCGCGGAGATGCAGATGGTCGAGACTTTGAAAAGACAAAAGCTCAACACTCCAGCTGTTTCTGCGCCTGACAATCCATCTGCTCCAGTGGCATTCTCGCTCCCACCAGGATCATCGTACCGCAACGTTGCCGCTTTCTGCTCCACCACATTTGATGGTCACCGAAGGAATAGCTCTAGATCCCTGGAGAATTCCCCGTACTTGTCGCCTGTAGATGCGATCCCGAGGGTTGCATTAACTGCAAACGTTGCACTTGCATCCTCTGGAATGACTAACGATTCCCACGAGGCTCGCTGCCTTGCAGAGGAGCCAGTGTCCAGAGCGCCTGCAGGATTTAATACAGCAACGTACCTAGATGTCAGCAATGTCACGAGCCCCGGGGACGTACTGTCTGGACAGCCCCGCCACACTCATGAAGGACATCACCTGCCCTCTACTAAAGCACAGCCTTCTCCGTTCGACGCACTCTCTTCAAAGGAACCGAAGGGACGTAAGACAGTGAATACTGATAGGAGGCTCAGGAAAGTGTCCAGAAATGGGAGTAGTAGTAAGCAAGTGAAGGACAAACCGAAATTCATCACTCCTCTTGAATATGCCCAGAGGCTACAGTCGTGCCTCGATCTACATGTCAAGACGGATTATCTCAAAGGAAAGCGCATATTTTACGTTGGTGGCGACATGATGTACGCGAGCACTACGACCCGGGGACGCATGGAATACGTGAGCTATTTTTGTATCCTTTCGTCACCTTCCTCCGAGCGTTCGGCCGGTGGCGTCGACTTCCTCCACTTGCAAGAATTTCGACGTAGTCTTGCGTTAACTTCCGCGACGTACTCACTATCTTTTCCACAGATCGTGAAGCACGGAGGAGCGTTGGTACCGAAATATGACCCAGCCATCGTGACACATGTCGTGACAGATGCAGGCGTTCGCCACACTCTGCAAGCACTCTCACTCAAATCTCTCTCAGAAATACCCGACCATATACCCACTGTCGCTTGGAGCTGGGTTATCTCAGGACACCGACGAGCGAGCAAGCATAAACCATCATCGGAAAGGGGTAATAAGGAGAAAGGCAAGGCAGGAGATAACTCTGACGATGAGAATAATTTATTCGATTTCGAATTCATGCACGCAGCATTTTCAGAACGAATTGACGCCGGATGCAGCTGGAAGAACATGCGCCGGAGTAAGCAGGGTGGGAAAGCAGCCCATGATCTAGCGTCGAGGGCGAATAGTACACATGACGACGGTGGTGACGTCAGCCACATCTCGTACGTTCCAGTATGCGAAGCTCTAAGGCATTCAACGCTTACCTTCATTACAGTACTTTTTCCCAGGAGAGTAAATCAACTCAAACTGAGGAGCGCCGCGTTTCTCTCACCGTGTTACCACCACCCCCACTCAACCTCAAACTTGTCGACGGTGGCAGAGCTGAAGGGCCAGCAAATTCAGAGGAAAGAGAAAAGGCTCCGAAAAACGACGATCCTCTCGCGGAGTACTATGCCCAGGCGAGGGCTGAACGTGAGGCCCAGGTTAGTAGAGTCATCGGTGATCCGAACGGTTTGACTATATATTTCTGTCTAGTGGAATCAAGACGCATCAGATTCTGATGATGGAGACGACGATCTTGACTACCCTCGAGAGCCAGCACTAAGAAGGGTTGGTCCAACTACTTTCTAAGGGAAAACGAAAGCTGATTTGCTATTGTCCTGGTTCTTCCAGGGATTTGCATGTGATCTCAAAGGGCATAAACCAACTGTCTGCGTTAACCAATATATCGTCGACAAAGTAACGCTCTCGTCACTATGTGTGTCTATGACCTCTGACAATCAAGCAGTTAGAAGAACTCAGAGAACTGCATAAAGCGAAATCATCCGAGGATGACCGCTGGCGCGCATATAGCTACGGAAAATGTGGGTCTAATGTCTGGCGTCCTTCCGTTACTCAAGATGGCCTAGGCATTCCTGCTTTACGAAACCATCCCAAACTCATCAAATCATTCAGCGAGGCACGCTCTATCCGCGGTGTTGGCGAAAAAACTGCATTGAAGGTGAGGTATCCGAAGAGATACTGAATGTTACTTGATTTGACGGCGAACAGATTATGGAAATCATTAACACAGGGGACCTGAAACGTATCAGATACGAGAATACAGAAGATGTCGCAGCCACTAGGACCTTCCAAGGGATTTATGGCGTTGGTGATTGCCGAACGCCTTTCTCACCGGTTGACTATGCTTAGCTACGCTCAGGTCGACACACTGCCTTTGCCTGGTATGCGAGTGGGCTCAGAACGCTGGATGATGTCAGGTCCAGGAAAGGCGGATTGAAGTTATCGACAGCACAAAACATTGGTTTGAAGTTCTATGACGGTCAGCAGTACCATCCTTCTATTTACCCGTCCTTGATACAGTTTCAATAGATATCAACTCGAGGATGCCCCGTGAAGAAGCGAGGAGAATTTTTGCAATGATCAAACCCATCGGTACTATAATCCCCGCTACGCGAATGTGATTATATTCGACTGAAATCATGACGTAGCGCTCGACATTGATAACAAGTTGTTCATTGAAATCATGGGAAGCTACAGAAGGCGAGCGTTTGAGCTATCTATCTAAAAGTTCTCGTTCTTAATGCTTTACGCAAAGGGGAAAGGCCGACTGTGGTGATATCGACATTTTGATCACGAGGCCGACCTCAGATGGCAAGACGCATCAGGGTACGCATCATAAGAGCCTTTAACGAAGGTCTGAGCCAATCGGTGATTGACCAGAGGTGCTACGTATCTTGCTCGAGAAGTTGCATGCAGCCGGTATCATGACGGAAGATTTGGCGGTACCCGACGATTTCTCGGACCTTGAGTTGGTATACCGTGGTCTCTGTAAACTGCCTGAACCTGATGCAAAACGCCGGAGGATTGACTTTCTCTGTGTACCCTGGGTGAGCAGAGGTGCTGCGTTGCTTTACTACACGGTAAGTACCTCACACCGACGTGTCGCCCGCCTTGCGTACAACTTCATTTGTCTTATATGACATGCAGGGTGACGACATCGTAAGCGCCTCCCTTTCATTACAAAGCAGGCAGCGCAAACTTACATCACTTAGTTCAATCGTGCAATGAGGCTGAAAGCGAACAAACACGGTTACTCGCTCAATCAACGTGGTCTTTATGCCGGAGTGTTGCGTGACCCGCACGACAGGCAGAGGAAGACGTGTGAAGGTAGGAACACCAAGACTATTAGTAGAAGAATTAGTGAGCCTATTCCATGTTTTCTAGGACATATCGTTGCGTCGGAGACCGAGGAAGAGATTTTCAGAATCTTGGGTTCGTACGCCCTGTCTTGCCCCTACACTTTCCGTTTGATCGTTCATGAATTTGTAGGTGTTCCGTGGCAGGAGCCTCACGAACGTGTTAGAAGTTGATGAAAGTGCATCACCTTGTTTCATTGTTACGGGAGGAATATTAGTACACAGCGACGACTGCAGTATGGTATTAGATAGACGAGTCCCCTCCAGCCACTGAGCACCTATTGTAGACCCCTACATAATAACCTAGTAAACAGAAATGGTATCTCTGTTGACCGACCTGCAGGACCCGACGCATCATAATTCAATTCTTCGCGATGATTCACCAATAGTACATCCTTGTTTAATCGAAGAAGATCAGCATCACCAGACAGTTTCAGGGACCCGAAGCAACACTCTCATAGGAAGGTGGGGCCTCCCCGGCTTCACTTTCCAAACCGGACACGAGCCTCTCGTATCGCGTAAACGGTGAAGGCGGACGCGAGTGATGAGGCGTCAAGGACGGAGGGGTCTGTGAATGAGTTCTCACGTGGGACGTCGAGACGGAGTACGAATGAGAGTGTGAGTTGTGATGTTGAGTTTGGGAATGAGAAGGGGTATGAGAAGGGGACCTGTACCAGCTCGCGTCGTGCGTATAGTTGATCGATGGTGGTAGATAGGGATGCCGCAACCCTGTCAGCGAATTGGTATAGCTGCTTCTCCCTGCGCACGAAGGTGGTCTCGAGCGATCGTGACCGCTGTGCTGCCCGTCGGCAGTCACATTTACGTTGTCGAAAGACGAAGAGGGACTAGGTGCCGTGGCATGTCCGAGGTGGTTCCCGACATCGTGACTGTGTCCCTGTTCTGTAAGCCCCACAGCACTCGGCTGGCATGGACACGCGATGCAATCCTGTGAGCGGTCTTCCGTGGTCTTGGAATACCTAGGAAGTATTTGCTGTTCTGGAACGCAACGACACTGTTTTAACGTGATAGAGAGTTGGTCCAAGGACGTGGATCATAAAGAGAAAGCAGTGCTCACGGAAAGAACGGTAATCGGGGTCTGTACTGCGATATCGAACAATTTCTTCTTCTTCTCTTCTTCTCCGTTGTCATTGGTATCTTCTTCACCGACCGACTCCACTCTCATGACGAGTCGTAAGAAATGTTCCACTTTCACGCTCGAGGTTTTCTGTTTCAAAGTAAAATGCAGCGGTCCACTATCACCACCAGAAGGGTCGTTGCAACCAGGGAGCCCGATGTTGGTTGAGAGCATGTAGGGACCGGGACCTGCTAGGACAGAAGGATCAGTGGACGGGGGAAGGTATTGCAGAAGGGGCGATCGATGAGGAGAGACAGGCGTCGGGAGAAGCGGAATTCGTACGAAGCCACGCTTATGCTTGTGTTTGTTCTTATGCGCTTGTTCTCCTTCATCCATTGAATCCATCTCCTCTGCTGAACACGTGTCCTGCAATGCTAGCAATTTCACCTGCCTCATATCGTCGTCTCTGAGAGACCGACCTCGTTCATCAGCGTACCTAATACGCTGGTTGACAACCAAGTCCAACCTCCAGACCTTGACCTTCTCGATGGGCAAGAAAGTTAGATCCAGAGTAGCCGTTCCGTACACTGCTTCAGTTCTCGCCTCCATTCCAACTTCTACTAGTGATTCGGTGTTTGCGCAAACCCCTTCGCTCGTGGCTGCTCTCAAATGACGCTCTGAGCCAAGAAGGAACAAGCGCGAACTCAGTCCAAAAGAGTAGGCGAGCTTGTCTTGCCATTGTTTTTGGACGAACAATGGCCCGGGATCTGCAGTCATGCCACTTTCTCCAGCCCCGATAGCTGGTGATGCAACAATTAATAACGGAACCTGACAAGAGAGTTTAGACGTGAATGTGCCGGGGCGATGAGCGACACCTTTGATGGTGTAGTTGAGTGACCCATTCGGGAGGGAAAACGTCGGTGGAAGATGGGGCGGAAGCAAGAAGGAGATCGGGTAGCTATAGGTGCCTGGAATAAAATCCATTCAATTCCGCGGACAATGTGTCAAGCAAGGAAACAGTGGACAAGCGCCGAGGCAATTACTTACCCGGCTTAAAGTCTCTCCAACTTTCACCATGTTCCTTGGACTTGTGTTCGTCGTCCTGATCGTTTTCATGGTCACGTTCCTGACCTCGGACACGACCCAGGCCGAGTAGATGGTGCTCTCGATGCTCCATGTGACCACTAGAGTGGGATCCACTTGATCCCAGACTTACAGGACTGACTCCTCCATTAAATTGAAGAATGCTTGTCCTGCTTTGTTCTTCTGATGTAATCCTAACTCTTGTTCGTCCACGCTCTCCCTCTTCAAGTCTAGCAGTGCTCCGAGACCTACTAGTAGATGGTGCTCTGAAGGCAATCTCCCTGACAGCACCTAAAACGGAGTTGAGGGAAAGACGTAAACGGGAATGACTAGCTGGCATGTTTGAACCTCCAGGGCCACTCCTGTGTGATGGAGACTGAGGCCCACTGGGATGTTCAGGGGAGTGCGCGCGAGTCGGGCGGCCCGATGAAGAAACCTGATGAGGCGGAATATGCGAGAGATCCTCGACGGTGTTGTGAAACGATGTGTGGTCTTCCAACGGCGAGTTCATGTGCAAATGTACTATATCTTCGCCGGTGGGACTGTCGTTCTCTCGGTGAAAAGAGTCATGCGAGGTGCTGGATACGTCGGAGTGCATCGCAGGGTTGGGAAATGACGCGATGGATGAACGGCAGGATGGAGAAACTACAATTGAGAGACGTTAGAGCATTGTTCAGAAAGATTTCTCGAAACGAATAGAGCCGCTCACCGAAACCTGCCTGCGCCTCCAAGTTTTCTCTCAGAGATTGCCTCAGTTCTTCGAGTGTTTGAGCGGGGTGTCTCAGCTGAATTGTGGGACACTGCACCGCAGTATATGGCGGTGTTGGACCAAGATCAAGAGGTGCGCCTGTTACAACCACCGATGTGAGAACGAAGTATTATGGCGGTCCAAGTAGTAACACCCGAGGCCCGCAAAAGGGTGCAGAGATACATACATACGACGCCTCGGCGCTCTGAACGCCCTCGAGGTAACGAGGGTAGACGAGATAAAGTTGTCGCTGTACGCTCGTCTTCATTGGAGTTCGCGAAAGACAACCCAGGTCCCACCGAAGCGGAGAGCCTTCCACGAGGAACCTGATCGGCACGAAAGACAGTCACGGTTGAGGAATATATTTTGTGTTTTTCTGGGAGGTCTACACGACGCGCCCCAATTGCTACAGGTCAGCAGGATCCATCAAGAATGAAAGAAGATATGATTCGTGGGTATCGAAGTGGTGAAGATCATAAGTGTCGGTGGCACAATGATCTTAGATAACACGAACCCTCGGGGTAGTTGATGGACAACACGCCTGTCAATTCTACTTCGATGCTGGAAATCGCAATTGGTTTGACGACATTCAGAGCGAGTATCCCTCTGACGAGAGTAGGGGTATCGTTTGGGTCGGATTGGAGTCGTCCGGAAGGATCGGAAGTGCGCAAGAATAGGACAGGCTCGGTGAGCGTAATATCAAGTTGCTTCTTTGAATCGAGCATGATAGGAGACAAACTTAACGACAGAGATCAAACCAGCCACTTGCCAGGGGCGCTGGTGAAAGGGATAGTTTATTTTAGCGCGCTGATTGCAGTGACTCGTTCGCGATGCTGACACATGACAATCAATGTCAGGAACAAGCCGGTACCGTGGCTCGATTGTTACCGCCCAAATTAGAGTTTGCACGTTCAGTCCTGCGCGTCTGCATCCCAGTGTTTCTTGTTTTACATAGCAAGTCTTCCTTTCGTACTTATCATCGAACATCTTCGACCAGGAGTCGGGGAAACTTTAATCGACTGATAGCCTGCAGCTGCAGTGGATCTGGCCAACCAGGGGGGGATTATGTAAGCTGAACGACTCAGCCTTGTTTAGTTTCCACGGCCGACTCGGATTGAATCTGAACAAGGGAGTAAAAGTATCCCCCCTGACGACCTCCATCATGATTCTGAGCTTCACGACTCTATGAGCAAGCGTTCCTTGCCCTCATGCCAACGTGCCGCCCAGTGCGCTAGCGTGTGAGTTGCCGGCACATCACGCCCGGATTGATCCTGTTGGTACTTTGTTGTCTGGGATTACCCTTTTCGAATTCCTCAACGCAACAGCCGCCGCCGTCGGAGAATGTGGGCCATGATGCATGATGTTTTTCGTCGTGTCTCATGGCGACGGTTGCAACCTCGAGCTTATTATTATCAGATAAAAAGCCGGACGTGAGCTCCCAATGCCTCCATCACTTCCCATTTTCATTCCTTGGCTTCCTCTATTCCCCCAGCGGGTTGCAAGGTAATTCAGACCGTCTGGACACCGCGAATCATTAACTGACTTCTGGGCTGGTGCAATTAGGTCTGAGACCTCGTTTCGTGTGGCAGGCACACCCTTGTTAGCCCTCTTCTTCCTGTCGACCTCGTCTTTCTTTCCGCAGGATGCGGTATTCTACCCTTCTTTCGTTCTCTTTGACTTTGCTGTCATGGGTCGCTGTTGTTCGCTCGCAGAATTGCCAGTTGCAGGTGCCTAATAATCCACTCAGTGTTCAAGGGCTTGCTACCCCCTACGTGTTGACCGGTTGTAACGTGAGCATGGCGTGTTTTTCACCATTACAGGCTAATCAAGGCTTGAACATCTATATCAGCAACTGGATTTTGCCAACCAAGGAACCTTTGTCGAGGCTGCGATCCTCGATCCCGCGACAGGCAACATTCAAATCTATGATCCTCTCGTCATCAATGCAGGAATGATGCCTGTCGGAAGTGGCAACGGTGCTTCGACCGCGGGCGCAACCACGGGCATGCCTACATCAACTAGCACGAATAACGGCGCAAGTGGTACTTCCAGTGTCGCTTCCTCGACCACAAAGTCTCACCGAGCTGCTACTACGAAGGCTGCGCGACAGGCTGCGTCTGCTGGTTTTTATGTCCCACCGATAGTACCCACGCTTCCCAAAAACGCTGTCGTTGGTATCTGGTTCGGTAGCAATGCTGCTTCGGTTACGTTGACAGGCGACACGGGGGGTTGTGTCAATGGTCTGGGGAATTCAGTATTCGGCCAGGTACGACACTGATGTATCTGCCGACGTTTTTTTTTATAAATCATTGTCTGCAGTTCGCATATTGTAATGCACAAGAGTGGTTCAACGCAGCAAAAGCGGCGGTCTCCAAAGGTCTTATCAAGCTTCCAGCACCTGGAGCCGGCACGAATGGCCAAGCCTGCCCCACCACTCATGACTTCCGCGTGGTTGACCAGGCAAGCAGCTTCCACACCCCAGAACAAATACTCGTGTGACCACCACACTTCAGGATCAATCTGACAATGTAGTCACGACGTATCTTATGATAGGTGGCAACACCCTCGCCCAGAATACTCCCGCCAACAACAAAGCCAACCCCGGTGCACAGGAGTTGACGAACGGTGAGCCCGCCTACGCAGTTCGGCAATGCATAGTATTGATGATGCATGGTTGTACAAGCTTCTGACAACGCGCTCATCACCCAGTTCGTTGATCCTGCACTTGGTTGTGCTCCATACCAAAATCCTTGTACAACTTGCCCGACGGGACAAAGCCCCGCACTTGCGACAGACGTTTGTAACGTCCTTTAATCGTGCTATTTCGTCCTGATATCTTGAAATATAGGAGCTTCTGGCCAACTTTTTCCCTCCCGCTGGAGGACCCGCATTGGTGCCACTGAACGACCCGATGGTTCTTGTCAACGGACAACAGTCGCTTCAAAAGGTAAACCTTTACCGTGATGGTACTGGCCAACCACAAGCAGATAACATGAATGCATCAGCTCTGACCTACTGGTATGTAGACATTCACTGTGGCCGCCGCCTTGATTTTTGACTGTCTATCTCTTGGCAGCAAACAAATTACTCAATCAGGCATTTTCATCAACGACAACCAGCAGCTATTTACGAATTCTGGTTCGCCCGCTGCGGGTATGGCGAATAATTTGTTCACTTTCCTTGCGATGAGGTTTTCCGCGTCCTTCGGGCCTGCTCCTGGTGCGTGCTCGCTCACGGCGCGTGTGTTGCCCGTATATCTGATCCAGAGTAGGTCTTGGATGCACCGGGTTGTTGAATGTCGCGAATCCGGTTACTCTTACCATGGATGGGAATGGCGTCGTCACAGCTGCAACTATCAACACTCAGTTATTGCAACAGATTCTGACTGGGGTATGCACCTCTGGTATTAGACGTGGGATCGGCTGACGTATATATGTTTGTGATCCTAGGGGACAGGGGGTGCTACGACCGGAGCCTCGTCCTCGTCCTCGTCCGCTCCTGCTTCTGCATCGACAGCTATGTCTTCCGTTTCTGCTCGAAAAACCACCGCTGGTGGCTCGAATACCGCAAGGCCAACTGGTGTACTTTTGCAAGCGACTTCAATTGCGACTTCGACGACATCGGCGCCGTCGACTAGCGCTACTGGGTCAGCTACGCAAGTTTCAGCAGCAAGTTCGATTCCCACCTGTACGGGTGCTGCTACGGTCACGGTCACTGTTACGGCGCCGGCCAACCCCACTCAGGTATGTCTGATGTACTCAGCCACGAAGGGGTCATTTCTTTTACCTTCCCATAGGCTTCATCCACTTCATCAGCTTCCTCCACTGCGTCCGAGTGGAAGTGGAACGGACACCATGGGAAGAGGTGATTGTTATTTCTCCTGCGAACTCGGATACTGACCCCCTTCAGGTCGATCCCCTTTGCTGCCGAACGCCTGCGTCGGAAAAACCGCGTGTCGTTCAACTGATGTTGGTTTACACGCTTTGATACCATGAAACTTGTCCCCGAAAAATTATTATCTCGGATTGCTTTGGTTCGATCCTCGATGCCTTTCATTCAGACTACCGTTCTTTTCTTTGCACCCTTTCAAGCATTAATGCGTTTCTGAGATACGCATGTACCTTTTTGTTCTTTCATGTGCTGCTGAATCTGGGTTGTGCGTCGAGACGCTTTCCCAAGCGTTACCATGCCACGGGAAATACACGGATCACGTGGTCTTATGTCTTGTTCCTAGTATGTTGTACTCCACTAACAGAAAGAAAAAGTTGAAACGTTGAACCCCTGCGATACAAACCCAAGGGAAACGGCAGACCATTGGCACTGACTGGTTTCAAACCATATGGGCGGCGCCCAGACTGTATGACCGACTGTGGGTGCATCAGGCGACACCATTTGATACCGTGCTACTTGTTTCTGTGACCGGTGGCATCGTGAAACCGCCTGCACGTCGTCGGGTGTCCTGATGACCGATACGTACCGATATGTACCGTATGGCATCCTGATGGTATGCTGATGTTCCGATAACGCCCGAGGGGGCGTTACACATCGCGGGCGGCACCAGTTCGGGCGGCACGCAACAGACTCCGAGTCAAAGCCTCTCAGGCTACTGCGATCCCGCGGAGGACTACTTGTAGGACTGGTGGTATTACATCGGGTGTCTGAGGATGTCGTGAATCTCATACACCCCCGTCTGATGTGCCTGTGAAGATGATGAACCTGGGTCACTCACTAGTTCTAGGGAAGCTGCTAGTGATCGTTCATCTGCCCATGTACTAATATTCGTACTGGCGACCTGGAGAAGCTAACCAAGGATTGGGGCGCTCTTCCCCACAATTGGTCCAATATACGGGCAAATAAATTTAATGTTTGCCCAACAGAGAGGATGGAATTATTAAATGAAATACTTAATCATCTAGGTGCATCATTGCAGAGATCTCGGGTAGCACCAGCCTGCCCGGCCCTGCCGGTGGGTGGTCGCGAACCCGATATGGTAAGTCTCACGGTAATGCCACGCGTGCCACAAAGTTGCGGTAGCTGTCCTCGTTGCCAGCTCCGAGTCCAGCCTCGCATCATCGTGTTTGTGTATCGCACCTCGAGTTCGCTGCTCCGTTGTATCTGATCGCTCTGACTCGCCAAGTGTGACTTAGATGGGAGGTAAGCCCATCTATACATACAGATTCTTCTAGGTCGTGACTGGAGCCTAAGTCTTCCTCGGCGACGTGGTGGGTTCGCATGCACGGTGGGTCATCTGTTGTCGCTGGAGGATGGCATAGACATCCTATGTGCGTCCGCCGTCTCGCATCAGCACTTTCCGTGCTGATTCGCGCCATCGTCCTTCTTGCAAAGTGTCTTGCATTTGCGGCCTGCGACGCTCGCTGCTTCAACCATTCGGCTTCGTTTCTTATCGCTTCTATCGTCGACGACATTTTTGCGGTCCTTATCGCTCTAGACAGCTCTCGACTTCCCCCACTCGCCTGTATGGCCTTCTGGCCATCTATCCCGAGTCTGCGCATCCGTCTTATCGATGCCATCATTCCTACGGTTCTATCAGGGCCTATATATCACGAATCTCCGAATGAACTACTCACGGACAAGCTAGATATACCAGTCATCACCTCATTGGTCCACGTATGGTAATAATCATATATTGAAATAGCTAACTAGATTGTGGTACATTACATCTTGTCGCAGTGTCAGTAATACCCTACACGACACCAAAAGACGTTCTTTCGAGGGTGTTTGATGTCCCATTGAAGCTGACCGCCTTGAATTTGGCCACGCGAAACGGCCCTTCGTAGAAGTGTGGTTGTTCAACCTTCCATAGGGGAAGTTCTCGAATCCCGCTATCCTATCGCTTATTACGAGGTGACCAACTTCGTGATCTGACAAAATCCTTGGTAAGCGATAGTGATAACAGGCGTGCTGCCAGATGATATTGGCACAACCAAAAGTCGAGCTCCGTGACTAAACCCGCATTGTTTCGGGCAGATCTGTCAACTTGAAGGTAAGTTGTTTCCTCAATGAGACTCAATCAAATCGCAGAGTATCTCCATGGAGATCCGGTAGTGGTTCAAATTCCACACCAGTTCGTCTAATCACATACTCATACATCGAAACAGGTTTCAACATGAAGTCGTGACTACAGTGGGATACTTCTCTGATACGATCAAACGGTTTTTTCACTGGGACCCCGGGTATGAAACTGAATATCGCTGCGGCTGTTGCAATCGCCAGTCGAGCGCAGGAATGAAACGGAATACATATAGATATGGGTATCTCATCTGTTTTTCGTGTCGATATCCCAGTTGACTTCGGCAATGGTCGACGCAAAAATTCTAGTGGACGAGTGCATCACTCCTGTAACTCCATCGCAACCAACGACCAAGTCGGAAGTGATCGATCAGGAGTTGAACCAGCATGGCATGGGGCGCTATCAATGGTGTGTACTATCGTCCGAATTTTCCTTTTGTTGTCGATCAGACTCGCGTCGTTTCGTCAGGTTGATCTGGGCTATCTGTGGTACTGGTTTCTTCTCGAACGTTATGTGGGTACAAGCAATTGGTCTCGCATGGCCAAACATGCAGAGCGAATTTGGCTTCTCTGACAAGGATTTCGGAAAACTTTCCACTGCATTCACCGCTGGCATAGCCTGCGGTTCGTTCACGTGGGGTGCGCTGGTCGATGTTGTAGGTTCGTTTCCAGCTTGCATATTTTGGCTTGACACCTGAACACAATAAACATTTGAATTAGGTCGTCGGGCGGCGTTCCTTGGTACCTCTCTGATCGCTGGCGTGTCCGGCATGTGCCTTGGTGCCCAGTCGTCATTCAACGGTTTGTTAGTGTTCACGGCATTTACCGGAGTTGGAATTGGAGGCAACTTTCCTATTGACGCAACCAGTGAGTGCTTTTATCACTACCCGAGCTATTCATATCGCTCACCTTCCTCGTGATCAAGTCACTTCCGAGTATCTTCCACAGGTACTGGCTCTTGCCATGATGGTGCACAACATTAATCAATCTTTTTCCAGGATCGATTTTACCTCCTCGCTGCACTCTCAATTTTTCAGCCGCTCGGGGTGGTGCTATGTACCCTTATCGCTTTTGGCTTCATACCCAATTATTCCTGCCCGATAAATTTGGTCTCCTGTAACGTAACGGGAGGTGTCGCGCCTTGTTGTTCGAGGGATGCCAATATGGGTTGGCGATATCTGTCATTCACAATTGGTTCGATCACACTTGGCATTTTCATCCTTCGCTGTTTCATCTTCCCCTTTTACGAATCCCCCGGATTCCTCCTATCAAAAGGGGATGACCGGGGTGCAGTCGAGGTTGTTCAAAAAATCGCTGCCTTCAATAAGCGCTCCTGTGACCTTACCGTGGAGTCGTTTTACGAGAAATGCGAGGAGACACCAGTAACGTTAAAAACAGGTTTTTCCGAGAGACTTGGTAACGAGATCTCTCGACTGAAACTGTTGTTCGGGAGCTGGAGAATGACGCGAGTCACGATCCTTATCTGGGTCACCTGGATGTTTGACTTCTGGGGTAAGATATTCACCCCTTGCCATTTCTTTGTTTCACCGCTTAGTTCACAGGAATGTCCATTGCCAACACGTATATGCCAACAATCTTGCAACGGAAGAACAGCGAGATTCATGTTAGCTTGAAACAAACATACGTCGACTACATGATCGCCTACACCCCCGGATTTGCCGCTGCCATTCTAGCAGTCCTCATGGTCCGTGCACCAATGGTTGGGCGAAAATGGACGCTTGTTTTCTCGTCCATGTTCGCGGGCATATCTCTCATCCTCTACAGTATCGTGAACACAGAGGCGAGTCACGTCGGCTTCACCTTACTGCAGTATTTCTGTTTCGTCCTTTTCAACTCAGCGGTGGGTAGTCTTCTTCTCCTCTTCCAGCTCAGTCTCTGAAAGATACCATTGTAGCTCTTCGGGTGGACTCCTGAGGCGTTCCCTTCTGCTGTCCGGGGGACGGCTACTGGTTTAGCCGGGTTTTGTGGCACCTTGCTCGGAATCTGTGGTCCACTGGTAGCTGCACAACTATTCAACAACACAAATGGGACCAATGCAGTATTATATCTGGGTGGCAGTGGCGTCTTTGTATGTACTCTCGCTTTGTTGTGCCTACCGGTCAAGGACATGGTCGCACCGCGGTAAACGACAAAGACATGTCGATTGATCCAATGCCCTCTACTCGTACTTACAAATGTACCAATCTTTCCTTCATTCCGTAACTAGACTTTTCACCTCATGAGATACTCTGTAGCCATCATACTCAGGGGAAGCATGTATAAATTCGGCTATTCCCGGGAACTGTAAAGTTTTGAGATGCCGAGTGTCGGCACCAAACTTTGATCGAACGCCAGCCACTCGCCATAGCAAGACCCCTTGACTCAACTTGTAAACATGGCAAAGGAAAAGGGTGCGTTCGACTACGAAAAATTTGACGGTTCCGCTCATCGACTCGCACAGTCGGCGTCACTGGAAAGAAATACCGCCTCACCCTCGGTCTCCCTGTTGGAGCCGTCCTCAACTGTGCAGACAACAGCGGCGCGAAGTCGCTCTTTTTAATCGAACCATATGGGTTCGGTGCACGTCTCAACAGATTACCAGATGCAGGTGTGGGCGACATGGTCGTCGCCTCCGTGAAGAAAGGAAAGCCTGAACTGAGAAAGAAAAGTGAGTGCTTCGAGATTATGGTCCTGAACGGCATCGGCCATGTTTACTCTGGATTTGGTGAGAGAGTGTTGACGTGCAATCTTTACAGCTCTGCCCGTCGTTGTCGTCCGCCAACGCAAGGCTTGGCGGCGAAAGGACGGTGTTTTTCTCTACTTCGAGGTACCGGTTGTCTTTTTTTAATGCAGCTGCATGCTTCCTAACTTGTACTGGTGCAGGACAACGCTGGCGTTATTGTCAACAACAAGGGTGACATGAAGGGCTCTGTCATCGTCGGCCCTGTAGCAAAAGAATGCGTATGCATCTATATGGTCTTGAACGTTGATCGAATTTCTCATTCACTTTTGCAGGCTGACCTTTGGCCTCGTATCGCAGCAAAAGCAGGGACGGTTGTATGACCGTAGCCCGCTGACTTGTGGTCACACTCGTATCGCATTCACACGTCTTTTTTTCTCCCATTTATCACCGTGTTTTACATAGCTGCCCGTGATATGCTATGATTATGACCACAACGCGTGCCCAGAAATGAATTTGACGACCACGATACCTTCTCGTGTCGTACAGTAAGAGCTTACACTCACCCCTACTACACCTTTGATTGCGTGACAATGCGAGTATGAGTGAGTCATGCGAGTGCGGTACCTTCTCACATTTCGCCGGGGCCTTCGAAGACCCACATTTTAATCGACACATCGCGTACAGACGGGTGGGGCCGTTCCTTCAACCTGCTTATCATCCCAGTATCTTCTATCGACCCATCATTCGATTCAGAGTCCGAATCTAAATCCCCCTGCAAACCTCCCGTAGGGTCCTCATCGTTGAAATGCCGTGAACCAGAAACCGAGACTAGTAGTGGTTCGAGCGGATGGAACGCGACAGCTCCGATGGCGTCTGCAGGAGGCCCAAAGTTGACGCGGTGATCAGCATCGAAACCATTGGAGGATTGATCGACCTTACCGCCGTGTGCATAGTACAGTCGTGCAGGCCCAGTCTGTTTTGTTTCTTGTTCAACTTCGCCCTCGCCTGGTACGCCATTCTCAACTTCCAGATCATACACTGCAATCTCTCCGAGCTGTAACAACCAGAGCGGCCAAGTAGGCTTACTTTGCGGAAGGAAGAACAAGGGTGGCATATGAGCCAGTTGAACATACCTGGTTCCCGGAAGCCAACCATCTCCCAGTACCTTCAATGTCGAATTGTTTCTTCTGATTCGTCATGTTCTGGTCGAGAGATCCGTGGAAAACTACCCCTTTCGAGAAGCAGCATAATGGGAGCGACGGGTCGCCCCGAAGGTCCCAGTTCCATAGTTTTTCGCTCCGCCTAAAAGCGGCGTAAAGGATATGAGGTCGTACTGGATTGAACATTAACTACAAGTGGTGCGTAGGTGTCGACCTGAGTGCCAGATGGACGAAGAAAGAGTCAGAAAACGCGACACACCTGGGTCACCCCTCCCTTCTCCCATTCTGCCACGCCTCCTATCGACAAGATGGGTTCGAGGACCGACTCGTTGAACAAGGCGATATTGTCGGACACTCGCGAAGCAGGGGTAAAGCTTCCAGCGGCATAATATCCCGGAGAATAAGAAAAGGCGAGAGCAGATATGATGCCTATTCATAGCACGTGCGAAACGAGTAAGAAAAGGAAGGTGCGCGGGAATTAGATCGAAACTCGTTAAACACAATCCGTGGCCAAGACAGATAGCCCACCTTTCAATCCGTCTTTGCTTTTCTTAGAAGGTGTCGTCGGCAGTCGCTCTCCTTCGCCAGGTCTCTGTACGTCGAATACCTCAATTGTGTCTTCGAAACCACAATACAACCTGGCAATACCGAATAGCATCGTTTCAGACCAGAGACCCCCGACCGAACGGGTATACATGGGGATCCCACCGACACAAATAAGAAAGCTGTCACGTACTTGTTGGCCGTAACATTGAAAGCCAAACTATGCGGCGCAACGTATCGCTCGCGGTGATCGACGATGGGATATGACGCACGAAGCTAGCGTGAAGAAAGTGAAACGCATTTGGGGCATACACAACGGGCCAGGTTCTCGCGACGTACCCTACCGTCTCTCCCGTCCAATAGTTTTATGGGACAGTCTCTGACAGAAGCGACGAAACAAAAGCCGGGCGGGTTGTGTCGTGAGGCGCCCGGGTACCAGGCAAAGTCGACGATTGGAGCGGATTGCGGGAACGTTTGGGCGTGTGTTAGGGACGATGATGTGGACGTGGATGAAGCTGGAAAGGATCATGAACGTGAGATGGAGAAAGGATGACTGAAGGAGTCGAGTTACGACTTTCGCCTCCACTGGCGCACGTCATTAGCTCAATCCTAGACCCGAGAGACTGAGGGGGAGCACGTACGTTACGAACGTCTGGAAAGATCTATTCTCGCATTGAACCATGAGACTGGAACCATCTCCACACCTTGGTCGCGCGAGTAGAGAGTAACAGTACAGTCAGTGGCATCGTCGCGACTCTGAGTAACGTTTACCATTTCGCGGTCCGGGGAAAGTTGGCTGGGGGACCAGGGTCACGCTCGAGCATTGCAAGTGACAATAATGAGGGGGCCAACGTGCTGGCGACATGATACGACGGGGGACACCGCGCCGGATAGCATTCAGGCAGTTGACCCGCGGGGCTGTCTATGTTCATGTCGGGTCCATAAGACGGAGATGGGCAACGATAACTTGGTTCAATTTAGAAACTACTGTACAGGGTAATAGCACAACTTCGAGCCGTCCAGGTGCAGTTCATCACTTGCCGATCACAACCAACTCCTCTACACGTTCCCTGTCCACGACACAACTATCAGAAAAAGCGGCAGTGCACACCTTGTGCCAGGTGCCATCTGCATCGTCGTTTGGCTCCATCACGATCCCATAATGGAATGATTTGTCCTCCTTGGATCTGCAATGAAGTACGGTGACTACCTTATCAAACTGGTTCTCGTCTCCGAACCTATTAGGCGGGATACCTCTGGGCTCATCATTGGAGGGCTTGTTCTCGAGAATAGACCAGAACTCCTTCGCGATATCGCTCTTAGCGGCCTCTTTGAGCAACGGCTCCAGTAATGTCCAGTTCGCCGCCAGACTTCTCTCAGCCCTCCCGACGGCATGAGCGTAATCCTTAGATGGCTGCACCTTGGAAAAGTCACTCTTGAAATTGAAATACTGGACGAGGGTAGAGATAGACGGCCAAGCGCGCACGGGGGTCTTTGTATCTGCGTGGGTGTTTCTAGCCTCCGTAACCTTCACTCTCCAGAGCGATGTATTATTGACGACGGTGTAAGCGAGTGGTGGGTTGCCGCCAACAACGACACGCGCGGTCGTCTCCGAAGGATAAACATCTTTCTCGTAAGACGGATGTTCCGTGGGTGGCCCATCAAGCCTGACCATTCCAGACCAATGAACAGCATCGTGGATGTCGTTTGTGGGAAGTGTGTTAAAAGTGAGGGTGTCAAGAACGTCGTTTTTCGACATCAATAACATGAGGTCCAGCACTGCGCCCTCGAGGCTGATGCTGTAATCCACGTTTGGCTTAGAGAGTGATTCAGGAAGGACGCCAAGCATGCCATAAATCTTGTCATTGATGAAGGTGGGGTTACAACCACGCTTACTGGTCTGCATTAACAAGCGCTGAGTTGTGAACTTCAACGCGGGTGAGAGTGCGTTGACGACTTCCTGGGCCGAAATGTGGGCATCGTTGGGATTAAGGGGAGGCGATAGAAGGGATGTGAGGTACGGCGACATCATTAAGATGCGGAAATAGAGTTGGTCTCGTGTTAAAACGTGATCACCGGAAACGAAAAACAGTTTCTTGGGCAGCTTGAGCTCCTGAAAGGTCCACACTCGCTCGAACCAATCGCACACCCAGGCCTCCTGGCTGTTTTTGGATGTGGACACGATTTCGACAAATCCGTCATCAGCTGCGAGCGTCCCGAAGCCAACACAGCCAGCGCTCTGAGCATATATGGTCCCCGCGAATGGAATCTGTATCTTCCTTTCGAGATCCTGTTCTGCACCCTTGCCTTGATTAATGCAAGCGGCGTCCAGCCATACGTATTCCGCGCCAAGTGGTTCAACGAGTTCAAGAGTCTTGTCGAACATACGTTGGAACCGCTTTACGCTTGAGAATGATGTCGACTCCCAGGAAACCCCATCTAGAGGTATCTGAGTACTAATGGGCGGCTTTGGTCGATCCCAGACGTGGGAAATCGTCCAGACATGCTTCCATGGCAAAGTATCGTCCACATCGTGCCAGCGAACTCTTCGTGTTTTCAAGTGAATGAGACGAATCTGTTCAGGCTTGGGTATGCCTTTAGGCTCCATCTATGACTAATTTGGAGTTACTTGTTCTAAGATCGGGTTGGTATCTGAAACGACAACGTAGTGATAAAACGTACCTGCTTCCAACAGAAAAGACGAGGCTCAGATGAAAGAATGGTAGATGGTCGACCGAAGACAAATCAATATGTGAACGGGCTGAGGGCGTGGAGTGGTCAAGCACGGAACGAAATTGCGAGCGACGAGAGAGATACGAGACGAGACGAGGAAGCAGCTGATAATGGAGACAGTTGTGGGGAGAGACGTCGAAACGAGTCCAAGGGGGAAGGAACCCAGTGAGGACGAACCAACAAACGAACGCAAGATGTAAAGCTTGTGGAAAGGTGGGAATCAGGAGCACCTGTTCTGTAAATAGAAAGAGCCACCGACCCAGCGAAGCTCTGCTTGACAGATCAAATGGAAACATATGGTGCAGCAAGAACCGTGGTATTCGTCTAATTGCTTGTTCATGGAACGGGAAGGACCGTCCAGCGAAACTCTGTTTGACAGATGGAGTGTATACACGCCAGGTAACAAGTTACCCGTTTAGTTCTCCACTGAGTGGGAAGAATCACTAACTCAGCGAGCTGCATGGCAGGCAAATTTGGAACATCCAGACGGCAAAATATTGTGGCGGCTGTTTGATTCCCAGTGAATTGGAAGGTTGCGGGAGCTCTGCTTGACAGCTGGAACATAAGAGGAACGAGTGACGGACTTGTTGCAGTCCCTATACTTGCAGACTGTTGCTTGCCAGATTTCATGTGATCTTGAAAAATACTTCCTTATCTACGGCTGTAGTGCGGGAGTGGTGCAGCGAAGCTTGGCATACACAATAGTACGAATTGAAAAAGGTTCATGGGCAAGAAACCTGAACTTACGTAACGATACACGTCAAGAGTCAGCCCGAGTTTAACTGGAAAACACCAGTGGCCTAGACTGGCTGGGCACGGTTGTAATAGTAGGACTTAGATTCGTGTCGGATAAGGTCACGGGACTGCTCTTTCGTCGAACGAATCCGATGAAACTCTGCATGACAGCTTGGATGGAAGATACAGAAGCGTAGGTCAAATAAATTACCCACAGCTCCATTAGGGCAGAATTCTCCTGAAGGATTATATGGCCGTGAGAGTGACAGCGAGTGACCAAATATTACATACAAGAATGTCCCCTATTGGAGCGACCATTTTGGGCAGGAGGCACCATTGTTTGAGGGACAAAGAGTCATCGCTAGCTGGTTAGCGGCAAACAAGACCAGGGTGGTAGCAGTCTCTCACCTGCGGCACGGAACGCCGCAAGAGTCCACCTAGAGAACCACGACGGTATCTTTCGACTGAGTGACAAGAGGTAGCGTTGAAAAGGCTCTGATGGAGGACAACGACAAGTTGGAACCAAGACAGCTCGCCTGCGTGCATACGGCAGTCTGGAAGTGCGATAAGAAGTGCGATAGACGAGAAAACGAGTATTCGTCGTTAGCCACCCATGGGTCATGAAGACGGCGGTAAACTCGGGGTTAGAAGATCAGGTGGTCAGGGTCTGTTTCACGTTATCGCACTATTCTTCGCTGCACGATTGTAGGTAAATTGTTGCGGCAGCAACAACACATCCATGGTAAAACAGAGACGTTATGGGTAGTGAATGTTTCACCTAGGCAACGATCGTGACCCGTACCTTTCTCCAGCTCCTCGACACGGACAATTCCAGACGGGCCCGGGAAATCTCGCCAACAAAATGTCTATTTCCGCCACTGGGTATTAATATTGCCTGATCAACATGCGTCGCCCAGAGCTATAGTCACGATGTCTGCAGAAGAGTTGGTGCATGATTTCGACGCGTGCTCCAGCAGTGACAGTGGCAGCGAGGAAAGAGAGATTCTATACACGAGAGATGGAATGCCATCAATAACATCCGAGTGATTCGAGCCGTTCGACTTCGAGTAATATCAGCGGTGCATCACACATCGAAAACTTGGCGAAAACGTACAACGCCGCGGAAATGGCAGACGCGAAACAAACGAACGACACTAGCAAGCAAACAAAAAAGTTTGAAGAAAAAGAAAGGTAACATAACGAGAAGAAACGAGAACATACATGTGCAGCGCAACACACAAAATGCAAGATAAATACGCCTCGGGCTGCACACATGCCTTGACAATCACCCCGTTTTCTATACTCCATCGGAAATGATACTCCCAATACTTAACACACTCTTCTTGCCCGGAACGCCTCGTCCATCCTGTTCGAATGGTGCCCGCGAAAGTTGAATGACGGGGTAACCCCCACCGCCGGACGCAGACGGCAACGCAGGCGAGGAGGGCGACGACGGCGAACCTGCACTCCCACCGCCACCCCCAGACGCATGTCTTAGCGGTGCAAGATGGATCATCTCTTGTTGTCCCAATCCGTGGGCATGTCCACCCCCATTGGGTCCCCACCCAGACGCCGATGCCGATGGAGCCCCGCTTCCATACGAAGGCGCAGCATAGCGCGCATTCGGTCCCGGTGATACAACCCGCCCAGGATGTCCATGCCCGTGACCGTGACCGTGACCCTGGTTGTAATACTCTCCGGACGAAGACGGCCCATGGCTCTGTCCTTGTCCACCATACTCATACGGAGATCCTCCACTCCCCGAGGATGCATACGACGCAGCGTGTGTCAAGGGTGGAGGTGGTGCCACTTGTGAAGGCTGAGGTTGGGCTTGACCCGATGACCCACCCGCATAGTACGCCTGTGAATGTTGGTGTGGTGAGGATGACGACGAGGGGTTATCGTAATAGCCGCCATTGCCGGCCGTTCCGGGGCCATTGGGGTTAGCATTGAGATTCACGTTTGGATTTGCACCAACATCATAGCGTGCGTACGACCCTGGGTACGCCGACGTAGGGTATTGCGAACGAGTCGGAGAAGCGTATTGTCCTTGCTGTGGGTGATGGGATGCCGAAGGGTGCGAACCAGTCGAGGACGCGTGCGCATAACTAGCCGAGGTCTGCTGTGGATGGGCATACCCACTATGATGGTGGTGTTGTTGTCCTTCTTGGTATGGCTGCGTACTCTCATATGCACCATTAAACGACGCACGGGAAGGATGTCCGTGCACTTCGGTATGAGTCTGGCTCTGGGTGTGGGGATGAGCATTGTACGACGCTCGAGAGGGTGCTTGGGGAGACTCGTATCCGCCTCGTGGATCATACGACCCACGCGGGTGGTGTTGGTGAGGATGTTCGAATGTCGGCCTCCCGCTTCCTGCCCCACTCTCATACCCACTCCTCGAACCACCGGTATCATACCCTCTTCTCCCACCCCCATTTGTACCACTGGCGCTTTCATACCCTGTCCCGCTGCCACTCCCGAGAGGACGCTGTGAATCGTACGACGTGGTACCACGGAGACTCGCTGGCTCATAGTCATAGTTGATTCGGTCGTACATCCCACTGACGCTCGACGAAGACGATGGATAGGACGACGTGGAGGTCGACATCGCCTGCGTCCTTCGTGCTACCGCACCCTGGCCCGCGGCGGATCCCGAGCCCGCACTTGATGGTTCGCCACCGGTAGATAAGATCTGTCCGCTTACGCCGACACTGACACCTCCGCCTATCGCCTGGTGCGCATGCGTGTGTGTATGGGCGTGGGCATGTGAAAGTGCACTGGCCGCCGAGAGCTCAATTCCACCCGGTGTGGCACTTGCGACACCCAACATCGGATCCAAGGCCGAGGCCGTCGGCCACGCGGGTAACCCCGCCAACGCAATGGACGACCCAGGGTTGTTATTCGCCGACACCGGCGTATGTGCTGACATACCATCACTGCTCGTCACAGAAGCAGGCCCTGACACGAGGTGGAGTGGACCCGTCAACGTACCATGGCGTGCGCGTTTGACGACAGCTGAACCGGAGGTAGTACCAGAGGTAGGTTGGGAGGACAGAGGTTGTTGAACATGTGTATCGTCCTCCATCTGGTCTTGATCGAGTTTGTGGGACTCGCCGGGATTGGGTTGACCGCCATCGGAGGGAGGGGCAAGCGCTGTAATGGGACGCTTACGAACACGAATATCTTTGCGGATTCGGATTTTAATGCCTTGGTCAGCGAGAGAACAAGAGAGGGGGGTCGATTCTATTTTTGGAATGCCATAAAACGTGGTTGGGAGTCGTGTTGGACGAAGGTTCACGAAATAGAGTAATGATCCGAAAGCCGACATAAATGAAAGGACAAAACGAGGACAAAGGGAGGCGAGGTCAGATAAGACAAAGTTGGCAGGCGGAGAGAACGGACCTTCCATGCCTGGAAACTTTTTTGCAGTGTAGACATAAAACGCAGCCGAATAAATAGACTTGCAGTGACGAACGGTGTTGCTATGCAGGTTAGATGAGAGACGAGCGAATGCCAAGGAGAGGGATGTACCCGACGACTTCAAAAAGACTGAGTTTGAGACGATAGCTGCCTTCTGTGCGAACACTAAGATCCGGGAATACGAAAAAACCAGCATCTTCGTTGCGATTCTCGGTATCTTTGAGATGGTACAAAGATGAAACGACCGAGCCGGTTGTACATCGTGTTTTACCGTCCTGTGGATGGGATGAAAAAAGGGAGTAACAAGGGAGGGCAAGGTGATACAGACCTTGAGCCAGTGTAGTTCGGTGTCGTCGTCCGGTTTTGCAAGGCTGGCAAACATGAAATAGTAGGGATTCTGGAGGAAGCTGTGCGCATAGTTTGGATCGGGGTCGTCAGCGTCTGGATTGGTGGGGGAGGGCGGTTGGCGTGTGTGTGGGTCGACGACACGCAGCTGAATGATGGGAGGCGGGTCAATAGGCCGACGGTCAGCTGGGAGCGCGGGTGAGAGGGACGGAGGAACGGGAGAGGCTGGAGGGGCATACCACCGACGCCGCACATGCGGGCCTGTTTAGGCTCCTGTCTGACGGTGAGGTCGTATTCTCTGTTGGGGGTGGGGATGAGTAAGGGAGGGGATTATCAGATTGAAAAGGGAAGGGGGTGGGTGGGCTGGATCTGGGACGATGGGAAGAGTCGGGACGATACATACAGCCTGTCTCTGTCTGCGAATGCACGGTCGCGTTCGAACGGATACGCGGTCGGCACGGAGCCATAGTTTGAGTTTGCGTCCATCAGGGAGGAGGCTGATCGATGCTGCTGCCAGGCGCTCTGTCCTCCTGCCCACTCATTTGCAATCCCACACGGTCACAGCCACGTGACCTCATCACATGCCTGCTGGAAGACCCGATCTCCGATCCGCTCATATACAGTGAACCCAAGAAATAATCCCCAGTCAATGTAACAAAGGTCATGGCCCTTCCACTCCCCTCCAAATCGCATCTGCGCACTCCAACGACTCGAGCCACTCCGCCGCATGGTACTTGGCCCTTCGGTATGGCCACTGTTCCACCTCCAACGATCCGTCACCCTCGGACCTCGTCACCGTCCAGATGCTCCCATCGATCCGCACCACGCGCACATTGGGAAATCCGTGTTCAACGACGCTCAGGACAGACCGAATCGGCATATTAGTGATGCCGATGTAGCGCAACAGGGGTGGCATGCCCGTGCGGAGTTGCTACACGCCCAACATCAGACCCGACGAAAGGCGACGAGAGCAAGGATAAAGGCATACATTCATGAAAACCATCAAGTCCTCCGTCACCGCAGGCGACAAGTCGAGCGTCAACGCGCGTATCGTACGCGGGACCAACCATCCTGCCAACGCAGGCGACAGATCCCTCGGATATGTAATCGATAAACTGCTCAGATTGGACAGCGCGGGAAGCACGCCCCACGCCGAGGCATCAAATCCAATGCGACGGGCGTCTGTCGGCGGGACGAGGAGATGATACGTTCGTAATTGCGTTCGTTCGCGCAGGAATTCTGAAATGGCAGGACAGAGCTCGCGATCTGCAATGTGTCGATGAAGACTGGTAATCGTCAACGAGAAATGGCGGAGGAATGGTAGGGTACTGCGGTATTGGCGGAACAACGACGACGGTGTACATTCGAGCGTCCCAGAGAGCATCAGTGACTCAAGCTGGTGTCCATTGGCGAGAATCTCCGAGAACGCTTGTGTATCTGTTGAGAAACAGCCGTTAAATTCAATTTGCGTTAGGTGGCGGACAGAAATGGCTTCTGTGGGAAAACGCCAACGAGGATTGTTGATGGACAGCGAACGAAGGATATCCCGGCTCTGAGCTAAAAATGTGAAAACGGACGAACTACTTCCACCGTCCGAGCTAATCGCAAAGTGCGTGAGGTGCTTAAAAACGGGCAGCTCGATGTCAACAGTATGGTCAGCCACTCTATGACGAGAATCAGCGAAATAGAAGACCAGATCAATGTAGGGTCATACACGAGGGATAGTCGTTGCAACCGAGGATTATACGAATGTACCGTTTGCAGCATACGTGCGATAAGCTCTTGGGTGCCAGAGCAATGCACCTTGCGAAGGTTCAACAATTTTGGAAGTGCGTTCATGAGCATCCCTGTGGTGGCGTTCGACCACATCTAGCGTGCAACAGCGAGATAGCCATACCAACTTGGAATGCCAGCGGTTGCATGACATCGTAAGAAACTGCAAAAATCTTCAAGCTCCTGACTTGACTGGCGAAGTGTGAATCAATCAATATCCGTGTGAGAATATCAGCGCTGCGCTGGTAATGCCACGCGTCCAAGTCTTGATCGTGACCTTCTCCTTGCATAAGTCGAAAACGACCCTCTGCATTGCTCGGTTCTATGGCGGCGGTGAGATGGAGATCGATCTCGCGAAAAAGTAATTGGCTGGCAATGCGCGAGAGCACATTGGGAACCAGTAATAACGACTTGAGATCGCGTCTCGGTAGGAAGAGAGCAATCTCCCGCCACACCTCCGCAGAGAAGCGAGGCGGGCAGTCAGGTTCTCTGAGAAGCTATATTGAGGGTGAACGAACGTCCTCTCCATCAGCTACAATACTCACCATCTCAGGGCGGAGATGTTGTGATTGGATGATTGCCTTGACGTCCTGGTTTTCAGGATCCACCGTCAACACGGAATGAAGATCTACCGACATGTTTCAGACATCACCGTAACAGGCACATGCTCGAATAATCCACTTGAACACTTGCCTTGTTGAGCGGATGTACGGTAACCCGCTGCGAGTCTCCCCTTGGCGCGGAGTAAGAGCGCACGGGCGACGTTGGCAGAGGGCAAGTTGGGAACTTGCAAGAGTGACTGAACGGCGTTTTCCATGATCGTACGACAGCTTCACCAATGCGTGAGGAAATATCTCGGAGGCAGACGGTTTTTCTTTAACCTACCCCTGGATAGGCAAATGCTGTAGCGCATGCAGGAGCACATCGGCTTTTTGATTGTCGCTCAGGTTGACGGTAACATCGCGAATGCTGGCATCCAGAATACGGGGATTGAATAAACTCATTGAAATGCCACCACGACAAACGGGAGGAGGAAGTACGCAAGAGAAAGTGATCGGATGGGCATGGTACCCTTATGGGACACAATGCGGGCGGCGGACCGTCACCATTTCCGACTTCGTTACGGTTCTGCCAACTTTTCTCAGGCGTTTCTATCGCAATGCGTGTAGAGTCTAGAACACGATTACCAAAGAATATTTTGGTCATGGCGCAAGATGGCCAGTTTGCGGCACCCTGATATCACTGTGGTACGTTGCGTTCAACTTTGGGCGGGGCAGTATCTGGCCTCTCGGGGAAAAACGGTTGAGCCGTGTGTGGAAGTTTCCAAGTTCTGTCAGTTCTATCCACTTTAGCTACCTTCAAGGAGCAGGTAAAGCAAACAGTTAACGTGATTACGTAATAGGAACCATTAAAATTTTTCACCTAATAGTCCGTCCAATGGGCACAGCTGCACATGCCTCTTTTGCTAGCCGTCGTTCAATCACAGCTCTCGAATGGCTGCGATAGAGTCGTCCAATGATATGCTGCACGACTGCTCTGCAGATGACCCACACGTGGCTCATCCATTATTCCACCCGACATAAGCAACGGGCTCATTGGGTGAATCAAATCGAAGCGCAGCAGGGTCATGGTTGACATAATTGGCGAGACCGTCGTATCAAAGATAAGTACGAATAGAGAGACTTGGACAGGCACGTCCAGGCACGTCCAGGCACTCGTCAGAAACCTGTTTTACCGCACTCAAGCATTCAGTCGCTCGTGCTTGGTTTTTCCGTCCTTACCATTTTGTCCAAGAGTTCATCGGTCATGCAGGAAGTGCGCCAGCCATAGTCCGACCACCCCAAATATGGTATCCATCAGGTAATTGGTAGGGTGTCAGCCAATCAGTGCTCAGGAATCACAGAAAAGCGTCGTCAAAAACGTTACGTTGCAAGGCTGCTCGACAGATGTTGGATAGGCAGATAAAGAAGACCTCTCAGCCCACAGGAATATCTATTTATGCTGAGCCAATACCCATTTGTGGCGTTCATGACCCTAGGGGACTGATAGGCATGGCACTTTGGTCGGCGAATTCTATTGAACTGAGGAGCGTCGATTCTAAAGTGGTGAGTTACTTTGCCACCATCACGGACTAGAATGACCTAGCAGCACGACCCAGAGCAATTCATTTATTCAAGCTGATGCATTGACCAAAGCCGTGCCATCCATCTCTGTGTTCAAGTTCCATGGGGGGTAAGCCGGGATAGAAAATTATCTGTTTGATTTGTTCAATGACGGAAACCAATTTTCAGGTGTTGCGACAGTGTGTTGATGTTCGTTGATGTGTCCTATATTTTGCGATCAATCGCACGGGCATCATAAAAGTTCCCCAATCATTCACTTAGACTAGTCTGGCGCTCGGATCTCTAAATTGCCCACGAGTCTATCCCTTAGATGGGTTTGGTTTACCGTGTCTATGTAACGGGTGTTGTTTATCCACGTTCCTTAGAGTGGAGGAGGCTGGTTGATAGTGTGTTTGTTCAAACCGGTGTTTTCACGACGAACACGGCCCCACTCTGCTCACTGACAGCAAAAGCGTCGTGGAGAGTCAGGAAACCTCTAACACTGGGAAGCAATGAACAACCTTTTGAATAGCCGGGCAGCAGCAAAATTCGGGGACTTCTATGGCCCTGGTATGCACCCAACGCTGATTATCCAAAGAACGTGCATTAGAGATTGTCGTTATGCTCGTATGCTACGTTCACAAAGTGCTTGCCACCTCAATTGCCAAGTCTGCCGACTAGTGTCCCGTGCGGTGTCGCCAGTATAGAGGTAAGGGCGTTACTCCACTACCCCAGGTTCAGGAGTGACACGCGCTGACTCATAGATACCGTGTACTGCTGGGTGCCCTTGACTCCTCGTTACCTCGACCTCTATCCGTGAGGTTAATTGTATGGTGCTCTTGTACTCTTCGTCGGTCAGTACTTCTTTATTCACAATGATCCTGCCAATCTGATATGTAGATCAAATCAACAACGACAAAAGCTATGCAATGGTAATTAACAAACTCACGGATATCCAAAGTGTGCATACAAACCAGCTACAAGAAACAGTTAGACGAAGTACTGACTTCTGGGGATATGTTACACACTGATAGGTGATGTTACCACCAACGCTCGGTCGTATGACCCCTAGGGAGCAAAGTGTTAAGAATAACATCCAACCTAGCGGTATGTCAGCGGAGAATGGCAAAAGTCGCCTCGAAGCTTACCAAAAATAGTCAACAGTGATAACGAAGTGTCGCGGATCATCATCCGCGCCACGACATGTCGAGTCCATCTGGTGGGTAGGTATCGAAACCTACAGAAGGTCATGAAGAAAATCAAGATACTTGTCGTCATGGTAGTCACCCTATCCTCGGTCGTTGAGTATACCTTAATCTCCATAGAACTGACATTACCCAAAATAAGCATTGCCTGGGTTGCTTTTCACCATCATACATGTCACTGTGTGCTGGTTGGAGGGCAGGGAGATGGATGCACTGATCGCCATGGAAGCAACCTGGCCAGTAGCCAGTACAACCAAAATCATCAAGATGTACTGGTTACATAGGAAGAGAACATAGACTGCGCCCGGGTCAGCAAGCAACCTTAGGACTGGCGAGCCTCGAAAACACTTACTGCGATGCATTAGTGCTCCTTCAACAGAGGCAAGAAGTATCTGTACCACGACCGCTTGGTAGGAGAACCAAAGACGACACCCAGCTGGCGTGCTCGGGACCCCAGCATACATCCGAATAGCAAAATAGACGTTAAAACTAGAAGATAATAGAGCCTCAGAAAAGTTGGAATTTCAAACGTAGCAATGCCCACATTTGACTAGCCAACCCTGTGTATCGGAAAAACAAATATATTCTTGCATACCAGGATCGGAATCTACAGAAGAATGCCAACTCAGTGATCAAGGGAGACGATTCTTGTAGAGCCCAACTTACCTCCATATGACCCTCACCTCTTCACGTATAAGCCATGTGAATTCCACAATCATTACTGCCAAGGAGAGTGCTGCACGACAGTGAGAGCTGTTAGTAGCTAGAGTCTAGACTCGGAGTGCACTGAATTGGTGCGATATAAACTTACCAGCAGAGATAACGATCTTGAGAGCAGCGATTTTGTCATCTTCTCTCTCGCTGTTCCCAGACTCAGACATTGGGCAGTTGAACTGTGGTTGGATCAATGCAGGATGAAACCTCAGCTAAATAGCGCCCTTTAACTAATAGCTGCACAAGAATCCAGGGACTAAGGGCCAACAACGCACCAGTAGGGCCCCGAGTATCAGGGTCGTTAACCCATCACACGATTCCCTTCTCGGAGGAGCGACCAGATCTGTGAGATGAGTCTAGAATTACTTGGGTATCGCTTGGTGGCTGGGCCGCTTGGAAAGCTCTGATTGGGGGACAGCTGCCGAGATGGCGAGCTTCTATTCCAGCAGAGAAACAAAACATCCGCCGGTATACACTCCGTCTCGTCTCCCGAACCCGAACCGAACCATAAAAACTTCTTTCCTGGAAGACCATCAGAGAAGGTGGCACCGCTCGTCGCCTTGGTCGAGAGGATGTTAGCAGCACATATGTAGAACTTTTACTAGTCACATCTCTTTGATTCAGCAAGAATGCATCTGAGGTATTCAACCACCAAATAATTTGCGGCCCGGACCGAGTCGGACGGCTTGAAGATGGGTGCATGACACTATATAAAACTGTACAGGTTCAAATTCCATCGCCGAACGAGAAATGTAAAGGGCTTGAAGCACCGTGCGGTGCAGAAAACCACCCAGCGCCGAAGACAAACAAGAAAACACGGATGAACTATCATTGCTTGCTTATGTAATTCTTAGAGAAATCAAGTCTGCGGAGTTCGTCCCAGCGGTAGCATTAGTAAACGTCCCTGTTGTGTCGAATCACACCTTGGGCAAGGTCAAATAGAGTGTGAGAATATATCCTGGGAACCCTGCAACTTCAGTTAGCCACCCGTAAATAGTTAATCAATATCTAAAATAAGTGCATAAATATCTTCTGATAGACTATTGTATAACAAAGTTGATTGTAATTGTTCAGAATGGGGATGAGACAATAAGTTATGACTTTCATTTCCAAGATAAATATTGACAAATATGTTTGATAAATTAACTTCATCGCATATTTTAATAATATTCTGAATATTTGAGAGGGAACATCTAATCAGAGAAGAGGACTTTCAATATATAATGCTGACAAATTTGTCCACAAATTCTTTTCCTGTGTGGGTTTCATATTTGATCTAACATATGCAGAATGTGTGACAAATTCTTATTATTTGTCATATTATATTTTAAATATGAATAAGGCAACTACCTAGGCTGAATATGATGGACAATTATTTTTTTTACATAACTAGGATATGAAATAAAATATTTTATGAGAAAATGGTGGAGGTCATGAGCAGAATAACACCCTGTTCACATTGCAAAAACTCAAACTAAGTAAAGCCACCTGCTTTGGATAAACCTTGTCACATGTTATATCAGTGTTTGGATTCTGGGGTTTGCCAAGGGAGCAAGAAGGTGTTGTAAACTTGACCAGCACACTTTAGCTTCCTTTTATGGTAATGTTACATAAGCTTAGAGTGTACACTTTTTGGAGTAGCTTCTAGTTTATTTCCTCAGTAGCTTGACATCTACTGAGGGTAAGCCCTATTTCATAGGCATTTACTACTATACTAATCTACCTTAGTGTTAAACTCAGTTGACATGCCCCGAGTGTAACTCCAGAACACTGGAGTTGTTATATTTGGTTGGTCTGAGACTTGGCTTCACCTTATGTGGTGCACCTTGCATAGGTCCAGTGTCCTGATTTTGGAGGTTGGAGAGTCAGAGGTTAGATGAGAGTTACTATGAACTCAAGTCAGAGGGACAACGAACAAGACGAGGAGAGTCAAGTTCAGTCTGGTGGAGTAGAGCAGAAACAGACAGAGGTGGAGAACATCAAGTTCTGTTGATATTCAGACTAAAGTATACAAGACAGAAATACGGAGATTATATAGTAAATTGGAGGTGGATTACTAAGGTGGAAATGAGATTGGGTAGACATACAATGTGCAAAGGTATGGAGGTGAAACAGGAGTGACAGAGTGTCAAGATAAAACAAGAATGGAGAGATGTCAGAGTGACATAGAAATGGAGATGTCAGGATGACATAGGAATGGAGATATCAGGAAGACAGAGGAACTGAGGTATCAAGGTGAAACATATCAAAGAGATAAGTACGGAAGTCCAGAGTTGGTCCAGAGTAAGGAAGA
>JBBPKJ010000200.1:0-37191 GCA_038089195.1 Brasilioporus rufonigricans
ATCAACAACGGGAGCTGAGGCTTGGTTGGATCGCTGCGCAAAACAGGCCGCTGCACGATCGTCGACTTTTTGCCAATCTCGCTGACAGGCACAGCAAGCTCGAATTCAAACGCTCGCACAAGAGTGAACAGGAGCGCTTTCATTCTGTATTCGTACAATGGTTCGAGGCAACATCAGTTCTAGATCAAGAGACACTTTTCGTAACAGTTGTACTCACTCGACAATGGAGAACCGGTATCCGATACATGCTCTTGGTCCACCAAGGAAGCTCAGTAGGTGACCCCACACACCTGGAATATGGGAGACGGCATCTGGAATGTTTTCCCACCGTTCTGGCCTACAGTACAGTGAGTAAACGGGATAAGCCTGCAAACAAGGAAACGTACCTGAACTCGTGCGCATCAGGTCCCCACAACTCCCGCGAACGGTTGATCGCCAGAATGGGGATAAAGATCGAATCACCTCTGCTGATTCTGTGTTGGAGGGGAGAGTATGCATGGAATTCATAACGAGTCACATAAGAAGTATACCTAATAGAGTCATGGGCAACGCCATTTTTGTCTGTGTATGGCTTCTCAACTGGTAACGCGTCGTCTTTCATCGCGATCCGCAAGGTACTTGGAACGGGTGAGTGCACACGGAGGGTCTCTTTCACGACGGCATCAAGGTAAGGAAGCGCCATGAGCTCATCCATTGACGGAGTTTCTGTGTCGACAGAGAAGAGTTCCTCCCGGAGTTTGGTCTGGACTTCTGGGGCCTTCGTCATTGCATAGAGCGCCCATGTTGTTGCCGTGCTATTGAATCGTGGTCAAGTACTGCAATACTTTAGACTGGAGAGTATGATGCGATACCTCGTAGTTTCGTGACCGGCCACCAAGAATGTGGGGACCTCTGCAGAAGAACGGATCAAAATCAATGCTAAGGCCGCAGGTAAGGAAAGACGCACGCGCCAACACGTCTTCGTCAGACAACCTCTGACTCTCGGGAATGTCGGTCGCCATGTTCGCCTTGACCAGTAGCGATAGTAAATCCCGACCATGTAAACTGGTCTTTTCGATCTCCCCCTTCTCTGTCGCACTCGCGAGAGCGGCCGCTTTAGCACCCGATAACAACTCTTTTCCGATACGTGTCATCGTACGTCGCGCAACCTGAACTCTGCGTGCACGATCGCTAGGCTGTCATGCAGAATATAAGCATATACTTGCAACACGAAAAGTTCGTGATACCGACAACGATACGTAGAGCCGGGAACCGTGCTTGCAGCATAGGGAGGATACTTAGTCTCTGGCTGGCCGCTATCATGGTGGAAAAGGCCTCGTTGAGTTCATTCGGCTTCTCGTTCGCGTTAAGGGCGTCAAAGTCGTAGTTGAAACCTAGCAACAGTCAGCCACTATTCAGCCACAGGTCGAGAGACAAATAAATATAGCTCACCTGCGAGACCGATGACGTCAAGTGTCATTCTGCTCAGCCATAGCATGATCTCGATACGTGCTCCAGCGGTAATTCCAGCAGGGTCTTTAGCAATCTCAGACGACAAGACATCACGAAGCTATGAATATTTGTTGCGGTGAGTGGTCTATCAGGGGAAAAAAATAGGAGACACACTCGGCTAGCTTTTGCTAGGAAGATGTCAGTGAGCGCCCGAATTTGTGCCGGACCGAATGCAGGGTTCTAGAGGTTAATTCAATCACACAAATCGTGGATGCCAGCGAAGGTATAGTCACCATGATACGTCTCTGTTCAGATAAGGGGTTCATGGGTGACAAGGACATAGACGAAGAAAATAACTACTAACTTGCTGGCGATGCTCAACACCTTCAACGACCAGGACGCCTACAATCCTCGTTTTAGTATGCCAAGAAAAACTACGCAAGGAATCACCTACCCTCGCCAAGAATCTGGGATAAATTAAAGCGGGCCTGGGGCGGCTTCTGGTAGTCACTGCTATGGGTGAGGACATGATTAATGGCTCGCGTGTCCATAGTGAATAATCGGTCAGTCTAAAGGACGACCATGTTCAGTAACATGTGTGCGACCTTGGACGGCCAGCGTACGTTGAAGAAACCCTTGTATTTCAGCGTGCTCCCGTACCGCTTGACCCATTCTTCGTGGAGTACGGAGTTCTCCTAGAGTAGCAAGAACAATACGATTAGTTGAGACTACGGTCATAATGGTGACGTGCACCATAACACACAGCATTGAAAATGTCTTGCATATTGCCATAAATCCAGCTTGTTCCTTTGGGACCGCGAAGATGGCGTATGGGGGATGTGAACTGATGGTAGACGAACTGGAAAAGCTTCCAGAGTCCAAAGGCAATCAAGGATGCGAACGCTGACAGCAAAAGCTTCCCGACTGGGGTCATATTACTGCTGTGTGAAGCTCGGGAGGGAGGTAAGATGGATCTGGGTCATTTTTGATCCGAGGGACAGAGTATATAACATAGTTCTGTCTGACTGTCCCAGGGTACACAGTCCGGCGAGTCTATCGCCTTACCGGTTGAAATCACATGCCGAGTCAACTTTGAGTACGAATCGAAACGGCTTTATCACGGAACGCTTGAACGTCGTTGGTGTGCGTCACATTCGGGTCGGCGCCGGCCCTGACACAAACTGGCTGACTCACAGGAACAACCGCGGGAAAAGCGGTGTCACCACATTCACTGGGGTCTAAAAAATCCAGAATTCTGGACCCAAGCAGTGCTTACTAGTTTTTCAAACGACCTCCCTGAGGAAGACGAATGGGTCGCGACTCGGTCGCTTTCACAATCAGGCTTCTGGGATAATGCGATGAACTCAGGGGAAGGTGGTACTAACCACTATGCCAACACGACTTGGAAGTCAATACGCGCTTGATGGTAGGGTTCATGGTCGCGGTAAACGACTTCACCAACAGTTCTCGAGACTGCGGATGGCATTTAACCGCGGTGGCAAATGTGCACAGTATGTTGGGAATTGGCAATATACAGTTGAAACTTTACGTTTACCTCGAAGATCAAAACGACGCTTATCCGGTATCTTGTGCAGTGCAACATAAGGTTCTTCGAACATACCCTGGCTGTCTTGTCATCGCTTTGTGTTTCACACCACGTTTCGAACTCGTGTGATTTTACGAATTCTGTTCTGGCTGTCTTGTCATCGCTTTGTGTTTCACACCACGCTTCGAACTCGTGTGATTTTACGAATTTTGTATTTTTTTCTGGGTTTTGGGACGACTGAAGCTATAGAAAGACACGCGGACGGCAGACGCTGCACGTGCAAACAAACCGTACCACCCCAAAGCTGAGCTCGAGTTACATGCGAATTGTGCTCACACCCCAAAGGATCCACCCATCGCGAAGAATGGTGAAGGGCCACCGTGTGATGGCTAGAAGTCGCCAGGAATCTCCTTTATCTGGCAGAGAGGAGAGAGAGGAGGGCTTTTCGAGGGTCGAGTCCAAAGGCTGAAGATGGATAACCGAGGACAAAATTCCCATGTATGAGGCCGAGACCCGAACTCGGAAAGTGAATACACTGCTACCGCACTCCGGAAAGAAGGATGGGGTTAACGAACGCTAATGAGGTTTCCGGCCACATCGAGATGGGCCCAAAACCACAAGAGGTATCCGGGGAGGTGATGAGGAAGAGTGATAATCGCGCTGAGCAGCGCCAAGTTCGGATCAGGGTGAGCTAGTTTGGATGTCGTCTGTTTGAACGCGTGCACAAGTATCGTCGGAGGAATGTTGAGTCCACGCGTGTTGTCCTATAGCTTCGTCGTGAATTTTCTGGCCGAGACAATACTGATACTACTGGGAGAACTGCATGAGAGTGGATAGTATGGAACTATGGCTTACATACCGAATCCAAACGTGCAGTCATACTTGGCACTAAACTAGACAAATTTGTTGAATATGGCGAACACGGAGGGGAATAGAGAGGTGCTATACTTGATACGGATCACGATGCAATCCAGTCCAAAGAAATGAAGAAGCTGATTAGGTGAGGTTAGACGTGTTTCATGAGTCGACAACAAAGCGTACCATATCAAGAAATAGAGACCAAATGAAAACGAAACTTGCAAAAACGGAATACAGTACTACTGGCAATCGTACCATGCTCTGGAGGAGAAAGTGAAAGAAAGTGCGCACCGGGAACTATGCAAAAGAGCGACGATAGTAGGAATCGACTGGGAAATAGAATCAGAATTGTGAGGACAACCGATCAAATCTAGACCATACCATGACGACTGCCAAAAATGGATTCGATGTGCAAATGAGTGACAATAGTTGGAAGGTGGAATAGGACGGGAAGTTGACGGCTGAGCCTCAGAGATGAGGTAGCCTCGCCACAGGTACCCGTGGACCATAGAGCGAACGGCCGTCCCGGTAAGAGCAAACGTATGCCTTGGTTGGTAGCACAAGAGGTGAGTCCATGGACAGGGGTGACATGTTGAACCCGGCCACGACTGGTGGCGACATGCAATCCTTGTGAACCTTCGTAGCATCGGCTAGAGATACTGCGGACTTTGAAGGCGGCGTCAAGGGATAGATCGGACCCTCGTCGGATACATCGCTATCGGTTCTCATACTGGAGGTCGACTCAGGCGAGTTGCGTTGCGCATTGTGACCAAACCACGTGGACGTGAGGTGTGGATCACTTGCCTCCGTCTTCTCGTCATCGTCGTAGTATTCGGAGTCGCTGTTCTCAGAGAGGGATCGAGGGGTGCAGCCCATTGCAGGATCACGAAGTTCCGCAAGTAGTTTCCGCATTAGGTCCAGACCTTCGTGAGATGCTCCAACAGCATGGCCGTCGCTTGAATACTCGCACAAGCCATCGTGGATGTGGTGAACATTAATATTGATATTAAAAGTCGTCGGCCCGTTGTCCACGGGTCCAAGCCGGTACAAGGGTGCACAAGACAAGCTTAGTGGTATTCACATAGGCTATTATGACACTATGTTGGGGCTATTATGGCGCTCTGAAAAACATGTTTTTTCGCTGTGTCATGCCTAGCAGAGTTCTAAAACATGCCTGCTCTCCACTTGCCGGCTCGTCATTCTACGAGGCTTTGTGCCCTGACAGTCGATCCTATTTTCATGGCCACAAAGGCTCGAGCAGCTCAGAAGACCATGGAAAACAACCCAACACAAGCTACCATGGGAGGTGGTGCACCTGCCCCTCAGAAGAAATGACAAGGCTGAGGTGCGAAGACTGCTGTTCCAACTCCACATGCACCTGCACCTCCCCCAGTACCATCCTTGGCATCTGCCAGGAAGTCATCAACAATAAATGTCATGTGGGATGAGAGACATACAGATCTCCTTGTTGATTGGATCATCTCCCATCCAGCTGATTGACACATTCTATTTCATGATAATCGCTCATCCTCCAGCTCTTCTTCCAAGCTCACATCTCAGGACAAACCATCTGGGAAGAACAAGAAAGAAGTTTCGGGTGTCATCATGAGGCATATTTTTGCTGAAGACCCTGAGCATGCTGCTATGTTCATTGAGGACTCTTCGAAATATGTGATTTTGGTAACCAATCATTTGAGCACATAAGTAATCCAGTTTCTATCTTTCATTACTTATGTTTCTCCAAATTAAAGACCAAATATTGTGAACAGTGTGCACAATTCAGGAACATGGGAAGTGGGATCCAACCTGACACTGAGGATGGTGACCCATTAGTACAAAATCTCATGGGTACACTGCTACCTTAACTTCCCCATTCTATCTAATAGTCTCATAGACAATGTCCTTCATGTATTTCCATGTTACTGGGAACTTGATATCATCTGGAATGGCATCCCTTCATTCAATAGTGAGCTGGTTTCTTTGAAGCCAGGAGTCAACCATGCAGAAAGGCTGCTCTCCGTCATCCAGCCAAGATCAGGTGTCAACAATGCTGTAGCCACAAACAAAGAGTTTGATGCCATGCAGGATGATCTCAATGATGATGCAGATGATATTGGACTCCCCACTACTGCTGATATAGAAGATGTTGATGTTCAAGGTGTCTTGGGAGCTGACTATGAGCTTGATGAAGAGGGCAGTGAGTTCACTACGAGGGATGATGTGCCAGTTCACAAAGTACGTTCAATTACCCTCTGACCATTTATCTACATACTGATAATCTTCACCAGCACTCGAAAGCCCATGAAGTGCTACAAGCACTCCCTCCCCTACAGTATCTACACCATTTTCTCTCAAAGTGAAGGGTAGAACTCCATCACGGGATGGGTGAAGCTCATTTGCAAGGCACTCTCCCTATGGTTGTCCTTTCAGCTCTGCAGCATTATCAGCAAGCATGAATGCTGCTGATCTGTCTGCTACCTCTGCAAAGAGGGCCTCATTGGACTCTTCCTTTGTGGCAAAGCTGGGGGACCTGGATAGACTGAGTGAGATGCTGGCTGAGGAGGGCTCTGCCAGCATACCTTCAAGCAAAGCATTATGATATACGTTTGTGCTATGAAAGCAGGAACTTGACAATCAACGTGCAGCACTCACTGCCAAGCAAACTGAAGCAGAGCTTGAGTTCAAACATGAAGAGCACCTGAAGAAGCTTGAGATTCAACTGAACTAGGAGAAGTCACACAAAATTTCACAGCAGATTGAGTTGGTACAGATGCAACTGGAGCTCCAGCGGAGCATGCAATCGATGCCCTCAATCATTTTTGGTTCCTTCCCTCAGTTCAGTCCTCCCCCGCTCAGTACTGTTCCTGCATCCAGCCTGGGTACTCTGAGTGTTGGTTTCTTGTCTTTCCCTGCTGGTTCATGTGCTCCACCTTTCGCCACCATTCACTTGTCTTTTAGTGCTCCTGGTCTCATGCTCCCCTCTTCCAGTTTCTTGCCTTCTACTACTGTCCCTTCTCCAATCATTGACTCTTCTTTTCCTAATCCTGATGTCTTGTCTAACTCTTCTTCATTGCCATCTGTTCCCAGTGCAGCTGTGACCTCGTCTTCCAACTTGCTAAGTGCCATGAACTAGCTACTTCCACACTATAAAATGACTTTTCTTCCCCTTACCCTCCTTTGTAATCTCAGATTCCATACAAGTTGGCCCCTTGTGCTCCATGCTGTATCCAAAGACAGTATATTTTTTTCAACCACAATATATGTTCTTTGACTGCAATGCATATAGTATGACCTATACTACATTTCCCTCCACAACATACTCATGCCTCCCAAGCACAGCAAACAAGTCCCGCATCAATGTCACACGAAACTGCTGTCCTAGAGTTCCAGCAGGAACCATCACCATCACTGGGTTTACTTCATGAACTGCCTCATGTGCCTCCTCATGTGCCCACTTGACTGATGTTCCCTTTCCCAGAATCTCCTCAAATTGGATAATCATTTTGTGCAATATGATGCAGCACTGAACCCAGTGAGTGGCATACCTCACATCTTCTGGGGAACAGATTTGCAGACAAAGCTCTCACAGTGACTGAAACCACCCTTTGAGAGCTCCAAATGCATGTTCAACACATATGTGAACCTTTGGCGAACGTTTTTGACAGCTGACATGAGGTAGAATGAGGTATGTGCCTTTGACAGATGTTGATTAAATAGCTTCTGTGGCTGTGATAATGGTGTATTTCACATGGCCTTAAAAGGCACCACACACCATGGCTTTGTGGAGTATACACTATCTGCCCAGATCCAGTGGCCTTCTGAAATCAAACCTGGATCCTTTCCCATTTCTGTTCCTTGGAATACATATGCATCATGGATGTTGCCAGGATGTCCCAGGCTGTAATCAATGATGATGAGGTTGTACAGCATGACAACAAGCTACCACATGTCAGTAATATTGCTAACCAGGTATATTCTTGCTTTACCTGACAGTTTAACAAAAATTTGCCTTTCTGGTCAATGAATGTGTTATCAAAAACTGAGGGCTTTTTAAATAAATTGAATGTTGATCCATCTGCCATGAAAATTCCTTCATTCCATGCCATACATGACTTCCTCTCCACGTACACTTGTGCCAGCTCTGCATCCATCAAGTCAACCACAGGGATGAAGACAAAATCATCATGTTGGATGAGAATGGCCACCATTACACAGTTTGTGCAATTGATCACTGAGCTGACACTAACACCCACCCATTGGGCAATGTCCTCAGGTGTTATCGCATTCCCATAGTGGCCTGCACAGTTCAAGAAAATTGCAAGCTGGACCGCTATTGGCAGCTGCTGGCGATTAGATTCTGAGTAGAAGACTGCATGGTCAGAGATGCAGTCAAGAATGCAGTCAAAAATCTCTGGATCAACTCAGACTTTTTTATGGAACAGATGTGGTCAGCAGTCTGCAAAATGTTCAAGGAGATGGAGCTGAGAAGCATGAGGCATTAGGGCACCAACCCGGTTTAAGGTATGTGCCCTTTGAACCTTGTCGTGGAGTGCTCTAATTGTACCAAGCAGCTTGCAATAATGGATTTTCTTTGTCTCTGTCGAGTCAATTGAGTCATCATTGCTTTCAGATTCAAGATTGCTCAGGATGGGTGTGATGGGGGGAGTGATGATGAGGATGTCATCAAGTTTTTCATCAGAGGACAGCTCTTCATCGGATTCCTCTAATTGGCTTTTTAAGTTTTTAAGCCTGTTCAGCTGGACACAGTGTTCTAACTGGTCGATTTGTGATAGCATCTTTTGTTACTGGGATACACAGGGCATGGTGGAGGGCAGGAGAGTGGATTGGTGGGCTTCTACTGCCACTGCTTCACATTCTATATTCGTTGTTGAAATACATTCTATTTTTTATTGGTCATGGTGCAAGTTGGTGTGCTGGACTTAGTACATTTCAATCATGTTCAGCCCAAACCCAAATTTAGAATGCTGCTACTATGTAACTGGTTGAAAAACATGACTTCATACTCATATAATAGCCTGGACAGAGCACCATAATAGCTCCAACATAGCGCCATAATAGCCTATGTGAATACCACTAAGGTTGGGTCCATCTCTATGAAACTCAAGAAATCGTGAAAGCTAGTCAGGGAAGAAATCGAGGGTACCAAGTCATCATCCTCTTCTGGAATTGTGTCCTTGAGGAAATTGGAGAGATGTACCCTGTCAGCCACACTGTGTCCTTGAGTACTGGAGTCTGAAGATATGTAAGCATCTTTCGGCAGAGGGTGGAGTGTTTTCATGTAGTATTTCAAGTGCCAGTGGATGACTGTATTCTCCCAGATGCATGTCATTTCCAATCTCCTGAGTCATCATCTGGCTTCCTTTATAACACATACTCTGCTGTAGCACATCTTCTTTGGTCTCCCTCGAAGGGGCATATGTTACAACTGTACAAAGTTGTTCCATCTCATCAATGTTGGAATATTGGTTGATTACCTATGCTTATTCACTTATATAAGCACTTACATTGCACACTACTGTAGTTCTTACCTTAGTGACTACTTTACTAGGGTATTCTACAGTTCTAATAATCAAGCCCTCACATACACTTGCTAAGGGCTCAGGGACTATTCCATACATGTGAGCTTGAAGAGAATGTCCAAGAACATTCTGGTATAAAAGACCACCATAGATACTGGTCCAAGCCTCTGGGTAATTTTGTCACCAAGTAAAATCCCAGCTCTTTGAGAGATTCCAAACTCTGATACAATGAAAAGATTGACATCAGTGCTTTACTAAGGTCTTAGAGGGGAAGCAAGTCTCAGATGGGCTTGGTTTTTATGACAACCTGCCCTCATGAGGTGAGGTGAGGTGCATAGCTACTTGAGGTTGGGTGAGGTTGTTTATTATAGAATGGTACTGGTTTGGATACTTATTAGTATATGTAGGCATCTAACTGTAAAGTAGAGAGTTTCACCTCAATAACTGTCCAAGTTGTTAGACTGCAGGATACTTGTAGTCACTAAGTATCCTAAGGTAGCTACTTGTGTGATGTAACTAGTGCTTATGTAAGCATAAATGTGTATATAATCAGTAATTCCAATAGAAGTCATTGAGGTGTAAGAACACAATGTGGCATAAACAAAGTATTGTAAGGTTATGGTATGGAGGAACTGCAACTAGTCATGAAGAAGAGTATATACTCAGATTTGAGTGGATGAAGTCTAAGGTGTAAAAGGGAAACATGCAACTGCTAAGTGTCATGATTATGTAAGGTGGCTTAACATATGGTAGATGTAAGTATTAGTCTGTAAATCTAAATATTCAACACAAAGTACCATGATTAAGTAAACAATGGCTATACATTTGATACTTCAATATGATAGAAAATAGGCACTGGATCAAACAGAGGCACATGACTAGTAGGAACAACTAGATACAAGTAAGTATCAAGCTGGTAATGTAAAGGTCAGTGACTCACCTCAGTCATGCACATGATGCAATGGACCAAGGTGTTTGAGTACAAATGGTATGTTCTATGTATGAAACAGAATGAATACTAATTCAAGGAGCTATTAGAAGCTTGTTAAGCTCTAGGTATGTGAGACACAGGTATACAATAAACAGTAAGTACATGGTAGATATAGTGGCTCAAAAAACTGTCCCAATGTTTGCATGTTTTGTATTAAATATGATGGTATTCAATAACACCTGATTATTATACTATACTATGAGTGTATAAAATATAGTACTTACTCTTGGGTTTCTACCAATCCAAGATTCAAATTATTTGGTTATATTTTGGTGAAATAGCAGCCATATCAAAATGACAACTCATTGGGATAGTTTTTTGACTTTATACAAAAAATGGTATTTAGTACTTGGTATGACCTCCCTTGGCCTTGATAACTGCTTGAATCCTTCTAGGTATGGTTTCTATCCATTTCTGACACTCCACAGAAATTATTCCCCACTCTTCTACCATCCTATTCCATAATTCATAAGCTCCTGTAGGTACCCTTTCATAGTCTGAAAGGCATCTTTTCAAATGACCCCAAGTGTGTTCAATGGGATTGAGGTCTGGAGATTGAGCAGGCCAATCCAGAAGCTTGACATCTTGCTCCTCAAATCAGATTTGAGCTCTTCTAGAAGTATGCTTGGGATCATTATTCTACTGAAAGATGATTTCATCTATAGGAATTCCAGAATCCTCCATGCTCTGCAACAATCCTTCCTCCAAAATTGCCACATATTGTTCAGCATCCATCCTTCCCTCAACCTCACTTAAAACTCCCACACCATTCCACCCAATATAGCCCCATACCATAAGTAATCCTCCTTTAAACTTGACTGTACCTTTGATTTCTTTGGAAGTTATTCCCTCTCCTTTCTTTTTTCACACATATTCTTGTTCATCTGACCCAATCCTATTGATTTTAGTCTCATCTGACCAAATTACCCTCTTCCAGTCCTCCACAATCCAATGCTGGTACTTCAAAGCAAAGGCCCTTCTTCTTTTTTTATGAGTAATAGAGAGAAGAGGTTTTTTTTTCTTCACCACAGCCTTTAGAGAGGCTTTCCTAAGGACATTCCAAACTGTTTGTGGGCAAACAGGAGTGCTGACAATGGAATTGATGAAATGAGTGGCCTGAACTGCATTGTTGGCCTTTCCAGTAAGAATCTGCTTAATAATAGCATGTTTATTGGTGGAAGAGAGTTTTGAAGGACAACCACCATGATGATTTTCTTTCTCTGGTTGGATTTCCTGAAGGACTCTAGCCATAGTAGACTTCCCTAGACCAGTTTTGGATGCAATTTTCCTACAGGAAAGATTGAGAGAGGCAAGAGAGATGATGTTATCTTTTTTAGCAGCAGAGAAATGTTTCATGATAAGAATAAGGTCATTTATTTGTGATGGTAGGGTTTATATATACTGGAGGCTAATTAATGACATAATGGTAACATAATATATTACTTACCCAAGGTATGTAATCATATTACAACACATCAGGGTTCAATATATGTAATGAAAATTTAAAGTCAAAAAACTGTCCCAATGAGTTGTCATTTGGATATGGCTACCATTTTGCCAAACCATAACCAAATGATTTGAATCTTGGACCAGTAGAAACCAAAGAGCAAGTACTACATTTCATACACTCATAGTATCAGATAATAATTAGATGTTATTGAACACCATCACATATAGTGCAAAATATGCAAACATTGGGACAGTTTTTTGAGCCACTGTAGAATGAAAATGTTCATATAGCTTGCAATATATGAGAAATGGAGTGTGTCTGTCCATGCATGCACCAGTAATTGCTTGGACTGGTAGTGGCTATGACTATGCATATGCTTGCTAATTCGATATTCCCCCTCAAGCTGTGCACAGTCTGGGCTTGATGGTGAGGGGCTTTAACTTGTGGTGGGCTAATATGTTTTGTAGGTTGTCTTAGATTGTCTAGGAGTGGCTTTGGTGACCTAGGTACATCCTTTGATCTATGCTTGTGTTGCCCATGCTGACCTGACCAGTTATCAGCTAGTGTCCTTGTTTCAACTTGTTTTGAGTTGCAGCATGCAATGCTCATTATGGCATCCATTCCATGTTATATTCCATCCATTCTGTTGCCATTGCCAATGCTTTGGTGCTCCCAACAGCCCTGGTCATCTCCTGATTGACCTTGATTGCTTCTATGGCCTTCTAGTCCTTTATCTCAATTTGATGAGTCTGTCTTGTGAATGCGGTGGTTCCTGACACTTCTATGCATTCCTTGGTTGCTATTGACATTGTCTGGTGTGTACAGATCACCACTGGGGTTGTCTGGCATGTCTTGATCTTCTCCAGATGAGTTCTCCTCCTGCTGGCACTTTAACCATCTGTGGTCACATTCTGATATTCATGACAGCTTCTTCAGCCATTCCATGGAATTCCAATCACATCTTGATATTGCAAATGTGTCTGCTTCACCTCCAAAGTTGCCCTGCATGTTCTGGACTTCCTCTGGTAAGTCCCCTTCTTTTGGTTGCTTCAACCAGTCTACAACATGTTCTAATGTGTTCCACAGGTCCCTTTGCACATTCCTGGCATTTGGTCACCCTTGGATGCTCCTTATGCATCCACTTTGATGCTTGGATCATCCTTCTCATCTGGAGCACCCTTGGGTGGATTCCTGGTATCAGGTTGTTCTGACTGATATCTGATGCATTCTGATACATGTCATATGTTCTTTGCCATGTTCCTGGCATCCTTGGTATGGCCTGGCGCTCCCAACATGTCTGGTTCAACACTGGTAAGTCTGTTATTGATGCTTGCTGACCTATTCCTTTTCTCCTTGAGCTCAATGCTTGGGGGTTTCTTCATATGGTTTGTAGCCTTGTCTGGTGGTCCTGGCAGTTCAGCTAAGTTGTCTGCACTGTTTTTTGGTTGGTCTGAATGCTGACTTGTTTGTCTCATAGCTAGTAACCTCAGCATGACTTGTTGTGGGTCACCACTTGCACTGTTTGTTGTGCTATTGTTATTGCCTTGTTGACCATTTCTGGCACCTCCCTGGACTTCTCAATGGTCCTTGGTGTCATACATCTTGTGCATACCACCTGGCAATGCATCCGTTGCCTCTGTGTGGCCATGCACCTTACTGACTAGGTCTGGTGTACAGTCTTCATTGTTGCAGTGTGTACAGCTGTCCAGGGCTTCATTTCACATTGGGCATTCTCCTGCCCATGCTCAGGTATGTGTTCATCAGCTACTGACTCTGTTTGTAGGCCTTCACTGCTATTTGACTCAGCTATTGCATCCACATGGTCTACCAGTGCAGTTGATTTGTTTGTATGGTTCATTGGCTCTGTTTCATCATGGTAACCTCCTGGACTGTCTACAACATCCATAGATATATTCTGATTATTTTCATAGGCATTCACCTTGACCATCTGGCCTTCAGCAGTTTGTCACATCCATGCATCCTATCTATCCTCCAACTCCACTGGCCTCTCCTCCAACCATCTCTAACCATCTCTGGTTATCTCTGCCCCCTCAGTCCTTCTCCTCCTCCTTATGCCCAGAGTTCCATATCTCTGATTGAACCAATGCTTGGACACTCAGAAGTGCCCAGACCCATATCCATTTAAGTACCTCTTTGTATGCTGACCCTTCTGCATTCCTTGGTTGTACATTTGACACTTCTGACCCTTCCAATTATACATTACTTCATGTCCTTGTTCCTTTTCCATTACTCCATATGTTACTCCATTTATATTTAAGAACATCTCCTAGATCTGTTTCTGTAGCTTGAATATTGACTGAGATGATCTCCTATTCTTGTCTGACATTTCCCTTACCTTTGCTCCTTCTCCTGTCAGAGCTCTGTCCCTCTGAAATACAAGGATATGGGCCTGTATTATGGTAATCCATCTTTGTCCTCATATGTTTCTTTTAAACTTCCAACATGTTCATTCTGTTCCATTTCCACATTGCAGCTTCTTCTCATTCCTCCTTGTACTATATCCTGATGACATCCTTGTCACTTCCATCTTCTAAATACCTTTCATTATGGACTCATCTCCCACAATGTTTCTATTGTAACGTTGCATGTTCCTTCCTCCATGACTAAGCCTTTGTCTTGCAAGTTCAATTCCTGTGTTCTTGCTTAGCTCATTACTTATTTCAGCCTGGTCTGTGCGGTGATGACATGTCCATTTAGCCTTGTTGTTCTTTATTTATTCTTGATGCATCTGATGTAGTATAAGAACTAGCTAAGACACTCCATGTATTCTTAGCTAGTTCTCTGCAATCTTTGCACACTACTTTGCTCCAATTGTGTGTTCTAAGGTCTACCTTTTTGTGGGACATTGTGTCTCTTAATGAGTACCTCCCCCATATTAAGGAAAGTATTGCTGGAGTACAGCAAGTACCAATTTGCATTACAAAAGAACTAGCTTGTCCCTCTGACTCTTCCCCTGCAAAGTAAGTCACCATAGCTGACAAACCAAACCCCAGATGAAGGATTGCTGGATCCTCCTCCAATCCTACCCCCACCCCTCATTTGGTTCATACTTCTAGAGCCTTAATGAACCTTCTTACTAGTCAATCAACTACCCTCTCTGCTAAACCTCTTCCTGTCAAGGAAGACTCTAATATTGAGGTTGAAGATCTACCTGACACCCAGCCCATATTTGCCACTGTTATCTACAACCCAGGAATCATTTCCCCCATCCCAGTCACTCCCCCATCTTCCCCATCCTCTCCAGTTGCCATGACTATTACCCTCAAACCCATTGAGTTGAGATCTACTCTTCCTGCCAACTTCTCCAGCAATATAGAAAAAGCAGCATGGTGGATCAGTGCCATGAAAGGCCACTTCAAGGCCAACAACTCCATCTTCTCCACCAACCCCCCTAAAATCTATCCTCAACAAAATGGAAGGGAGACCAGGGGTCCATTTTGCTGAAAAATGGTATCATCTCTTATTGAACCCTGCCACAAAGAAAGAAGATAAAACCTTTAACAAGGTAGTCAAAGACTTTGAGTCCATCTTTGTCCCCTATGATGTTAAAGGGACTGCCAGGTAAACCTTAGATACCCTTTATCAAAGTGTTGTCCAAAACTTCCAAGACAAAAGAATCATTGATGACTACAAACTCCAGGACTATGTACATCCAGAACTTCTCCAATGCTGTCCTCCATGCCCAACTCAAGGACTCCTCTGTCATTTGTCAGAAATTGACCAAATGGTTATATCTCCCTCTTCATTACCTTATTTTCTTCCAGAAGAACCTTCCTGACTCCTATGATAAGTGGGTCAAAGATGCCAAGAAGTTTACTGAACACCTTGAGATGGACAACAATGTCCTAAAGGGAACTGACCATTCCTCATTTCCTTCCTCCTCTTATGCCAGAGACCCCAATGCCATGGACATTGATGCTCTAAACCTCTCCCTCATATAAAAAGCCTGCTGCATATATGACCATCTTTGCTTCATCTGCAAGAAAGTAGGATGCTCTATACATAACCATACCAATCATTTGAACCAACCTCAAGGCAGATGCCCCCCCACCCCATCCACTTTTAGAATTCAAACCATTGAAACTGCCCAACCCTCTGAACCAGCACAGTATATGTGCAGCCTGAAGGCCAAGGAGAAAGATCCCCAACAGATTTTGCAAGTTCTCCATGCTTGCTTCAATGAAGCAGAAGAACAAGTTGAAGAAGTCCAGTCCACCATCCTTGCTTATGAGGATTTTTAAGTAAGAAGAATATCTCAATATCTCTTCTTCCTCATGTCTTAGATCCTCTACTATTAGCAAAACCATCTGAAAGGACAATACAAGTCTGTTTATCTCTTTCTCATGGAGCCAAAACCATCAACATCTCTGCCCTAATTGACCATGGAGCAACTGGAAATTTTATTGATCAAACACTTGTCCAATGCCTTGCCTTGCCCACTTGACCCCTTTCCAAACCAGTAATGGCCTATAATGTAGATGAAACCAAGAATCAATCTGGATCCATCAAGACCAAAACCTCTGTTCTCCTAAACTACATTTGCATTCAACCAAAAGATACCTGGAAAGCTGCCTTTATCACACCATTGGGCTTGTTTGAACCAACAGTTATGTTTTTTGGACTCTGTAACTTCCCAGCTACCTTCCAAGTGTTCATGAACCATTCCTTCTGAGACCTCATAGCAGAGAGATGGTGGGTGATCTACATGGATGATATTCTCATTCATTCTTCAGACCTCCCTACCCACCAGACCCATACAAAATGTGTTCTAGAATGAATGTGTGATCTTCACCTCTTTCTCAAACTCTCTAAATGTATTTTTGATGCTCCTGAGGTTGAATACCTCGGAATGATTGTAGGAAGTGGCTCTGCCAAGATGGACCCTGGCAAACTCTCCACCATCACAAAATAGAATCCCCCATTTAATGTCAAAGAGGTTTTCTCCTTCATTGGTTTCTGCAATTTCTATTGAAAATTCATCCCCCATTTCTTCAAACTCACTGCCCCCTCCATCTCCTCACTCAGACAAAGCAACCCTGGGTGTGGAGACCCAAACAAGAATCCACCTTCCACTCTCTTCAGAGAATCTTTACTGCTGCCTCCATCCTCCTCCTTCCTGATGTTTTCAAGGCATTCATCCTGATGTCTGATGTCTTCTGTTACACTTGACCTGGGTAGGACCAAGTGTAGTCCTGTTAGTTGTTGAGAGTCACCTGACTGACAGAGTTTGTTTAAGAGTTCTGCAGTTCTTGGTGGATGCTGACAGAGGTTCCCCCTATTGGAGGCAAAGAGCTACTGCAGTAGCAACCAGGGGTGTGGAGTGGTTACCATCAGAAATGCCCACTTAAGAGTGGGACCAGAGATGTAGAGTGATTACCACCAGAGAGTAGGGACCAAGAGTAGATTGCCAGGAAAGTATAGGAACAGGAAAGACAAGAGTGAGAAACTACTACTGAGGTTGCTGGGATTTATATAGTACTGGGGCTGCTTTATGGCAGGCGTAGGAAAGGTGTAAGTAAGCAACTGAAAGTAGAGAACAATGGGAGTCTAAAAGAAGAGAACAATAGAACACTAAAGATAAGTGCAATGGCATTGCATCAAGAGTAAGCAAAGATGAGTAATCAGCTGATGAGAAATCTGAAAGAAGGATTGGCCAATCATGACACATTGGAGATGAGTCAGTGAGAAATAAAAGGCAAAAGAAAGGTCACTTGGTGGGGTCAAACCAAGGACTTGGTGAGACTATGGTAAAAGTAAAGGAAAAAGTGTAGTAGGGGAACAAAATGTAACATTACCCTCTGTTTATGTCCCAAAGTGCTGATGAGGGTTTTAAAAGTCCAGGTTGTAGTGTCCAGGAGAGCCAGTGATGTTGGCAAGTCCAACTTTGTCCATGATGTCTTCATTGTCTAGAGTGGAAGAGGGAGATGGGGGTCATGGGGTGACTGGGCAAGGAGGAGGAATGTGAGTGGGGCAACAAGAAGGTTGTCCTCCAGTGGAGATTCTAGCAGATCAAGAGGAATGGGACATTCCTGAGGAGTTAGAGGTGGAGGGTGAGATAGTGGGAGAGTGGTATGGAGGTGGGCAGTGAAGACCACATGCATGTTGATTATGATCTGGGGTGAACCATAAGCAGATGGGACATTGGTACCATTGGCAGTCAGCATGTTGATGTCCTAGTCAGTTGCATTGAAAGCATCTGTGGTTGTACATGGGGTCATTGGTGGTGAGGGGACAGTTGCTGCATGTGCCAGTCCAGGCATTATTGATGTGATCAAACACCAGCAACTCAGCTGGATCAATAGGAGATGAGGATGCAGATGGGGTGGTTAAGACAGTGGGACTGAGAGGGAAGGCTACTGGGGTATGGTTGACTGTTCCAAGCTCTTGAAGGTACCTATCAAGGTCTTTCAGGAATTCTCCAAACTCAAGTTGATATGCCATCTGGTGGAGGTAATGGGCAAGGTTATGGTGGATGTTTAGGAGGACAAGTGTGGAAGTTTTCTTGAGGGGTAAAGATATGAAGTCATTCTACCTGTAGAAGGGTCCTGTATAGGGCAAAAAGGGAAGAAGAAGGATTTAAGGAAGCGGATATGGGAATAGTAAGGTGAGGGTTGTTGATGAAGTCTTGTACCAGCATGCTATATTCTTCAGTGAGATTACCTTTGTCACCACTAAGGCCATGGAGGGGTATGTTGACAGACTCAACAGGGGGTCTAATGGGAGAAGATGGAATGTTGGCAATATGGGTAGGGTCAGTAGGGTCAGTAACAGAGGAAGCTGTGGAGATGAAAGATGAGGCATAAAGGTTAGACATGTTGGATATTTTGTTTGTAAGTGGTGGTGGTTTGGTTCTGAGGAGGAAAGATGGATGGGTGACACCTTTTATAGTTGTTTAGAGTGGCACTGGAATGTTTCAAGTTCTGTTCTGGTTTCCAAGAGTCATCCTCTAGCAGGTATCCTTTCCATCAGATCAGGAAGAGATGGGATTTGGGAGTTCCACAGTGTTTCAATATCCACTTGACTTCAAATTCTTCTTTGCCAGTGATAAGGTCAGGTGGTGGTTTTCGGAAGTTGGGACCATAGACAGTGTTTTCATGATAAGATGATAGAAGGGATGCATGGAAGACATTGTGAATCTTCCAGTGTTTCAGGAGGTGGAGTTGGAAGGTGATGGAAGAGAGGACTTTAGTGACTTCAAAGGGTCCTTCTTGTTTTGGGGCAAATGTTGGATTGGTAATGGCTCACTTGAGATTCTGGGCTTCAAGCCAAACTTTCTGCCCTTTGGTTAATGGAGTATAGGCTTTGGTAATGTGACCTTTCATGGTTTGTCTGGTGAGCTCATGTGCCACTAGGGCTTCAGATTGGGCTGCCATGAGGTCTTTAAGGTGGGCATCCACAGAGGGGAGTTTAGATGGAGAGAGAATAGAAGGGAGCATTTGGGGTTCATATCCCATCATGAGATAGAATGGTGATTGATTGGTTACAGAATGAGGGTGATGGTTGTGTACAAATTTGGTATGGGAGAGTTTTTGTGCCCAAGAAGTGGGTTCATTTCCTGCAAAGATCCATAAGTAGGTTTTGATTTCTTGGTTGACATGCTCTGTTTTGCTGTTAGATTGGGGGTGGTAGGCAGTTGAAAGAGAGAGGCTGTAGCTGAGGATCTTGCCAAGTTCTTTGGCAAATTGTGAGGCAAATTGTGGGCCTCAATCTGATATGATTTTGTTGTAAAGGCTGAATCAAGAGTATACTTTGTGAAAAAAGAGGTGGGCAATTCCTTCAGTGGTAACAGTTTTCTTGGTTGGGCTTAAATTTACCCCCTTCATAAGGCCATGGTATACCATGACCAGAAAAGAGTCAAAGCCATCAGAAACAGGGAGATCAGTGATAAGGTCACAAGAGAGTTGTTGGAAGAGTTGGGAGGTCATGGAGGGAATCAGGGAGAGAGGGGGAACAGTAGGATGGGTATTGGCCTTGTTTTGTTGGCAGGTAGCACAACTGGAGATGTAGTTGTGGACATAGGTGGCAAGACTGGGCCACCAAAACTTGGCAGCTACAAGTTGCTGTGTTTTGAGGATGCTGGGGAGGCTGGTGAGTATGTGGTCATAATACCAATGGAGAATAGAGTGACAGAGTTCATTATTTGGAGGTATGTAAACCCATCCTTTGTAGGTGAGGATGCCATTATGTAGTTGAAAGTTGGCCATGTGGAAATTGAGAGCCACAAGGATGTCATCTTGTTGGAGGTGAAGTTTCTTGAGAACCAGGAGGTTGTTCATGGAAAACTTGGAGATATGGTTATGAAGGGTGGTGTCAACAACTGAGACACAGATATTGGCAGGAAGTAAAGTGGTACCCAGATGGTCAATATTATCTGATTGGAGATCTGCTTGCCATGATAGGGCATCTGGTCTTGTGAGGAACTTTCCAGGGACATGTGATAACTGGATGTTGAAGTTAGATAGGTCTAGAAGCCATCTGGCTTGTTGTTGATTGAGTTTTTGTGGGGTCTTGAAATACATGAGGTTTTTGTGGTCAGTGAAGACCTGAATAGGGGTAACAGCCCTGTGGAAATAGTATTGCCACATTTTAAGGGCATGGATGATAGTGAGGAGTTTTCTATCAAAGATATCATAGGTTCATTCTGCTGGGGAGAACAACTATGAAAGATAAGAACAAGGGTGCCAATCTCCATTGGCATTGGTTTGCATGAGTATGGCACTGGAGGCAAAGGCGGATGCATTGGTGGTGATGGCAAAAGGTTTGGAGAGGTCAGAAAGGAGGAGTACTGGTTTGAAAAGGAAAAGCTCCTTTAGTTTATCAAAGCCAGTTGGCAATCTAATGACCACAGCCAAGAGGTTGATTGCTTAGTGAGATTGATAAGTGGTCAAGTGATGGTGGAGTAATCAGGGATGAATTTTTGATAAAAATTGGCAAACCCAAGAAAAGATCTGACTTCCTTGACTTTAGTGGGTGTAGGCCAGGATGTGATTCCATCTAATTTAACAGGATCCATGGTTGGTTGTGTTACAGTTATTTGTTTGTCATTTGTTTTCATCTTTACTTTGTTCCTCCTACCTGCTATTCTGATCATCCTCTTCATTGACCAGGCCTTTATCTTCACTGGTTCAAGTCCAGTATTCCTGCCTAAGTCATATTCTTTATCAACTGGCCATTTCTTTGTCATCCTTCCTTGACATTCTGATTCATCCTAGTCAGCTCTTCTTTGTCATCATGGTCTGTGCATTGGTGGTTGCCATTTACTCATGTTTATCTCCATATTCTTTCTCCGCTTGGAATGTACTATTAGAACTCGCTACCTCCCTTCTGTACACCTTAGCTAGTTCTATGCAATTCAGTGCACTACTTTGCTCACTCTATGTGATCTCTACTCAAATCTTTGTTCTCCAGATGTTGTGTCTCTTTGTGAGTACCTCCTGGTGTACAAGGAAGTATTGTCTCGAGCATAGAAGTGCTCTTCAACATTACAAAAGAACTAGCTTGTCCCTCTGACTCTTCCCTCGCAAAGTAAGTCACCATAGCTGACCAACCCAACCCCAGACAAAGGATTGCTGGATTCTCCTGCAATCCCACCCCCACCCCTTGCTCTGTCCATGCCTATAGGGCCCTGAGAACCCTTCTTGCCAGCTGATCACCTGCCCCATCTGCTGAACCTCTTTCTGCTGAGGAAGACTCTGATATTGAGGTTGAAGACCTACCTGATGTCCAACCCTTGTCTGCCACTGTTGTCTATAACCCAGGGATCATTTCCCCCATCACAGTCACTCCCCAAAGTCACCCATCCTCACCAGTTGCCATGACTACCACCCCAAAACCCATTGAACTAAAATCCACCCTTCCTGCCGATTTCTCTGGTGAATCTGAGAAAGCAGCATGGCGGATCAGCGCCATGAAAGATCACTTTGAGGCCAACAACTCTGTCTTCTCCACAGACCCCCCAAAGATCTATACCCTCCTCAACAAGATGGGAGGAGGATTGGATGTCCATTTTGCTGAAAAATGGTATCACATATTACAAGACCCTGCCACCAAGAAGGAAGACAAGACCTTCGACAAGGTAGTTGAAGATTTTAACTCTATCTTCATCCCCTATGACATTCAAGGGACAGCTAGGCAAACCCTTGACATCCTCCAACGAAATGTTGTCCAAGATGAAAAGGACCCCTGCATCATCAAGGGCTATAAACTCCAGGACTATGTCCAGAGCTTCTCCACCACCATTCTTTGTGCCCACCTTGAAGACAAGGCCACCATCTGCCAGAAATTTGCCAAAGGATTATATCCCCCTCTTTACTGCCTCATCTTCTCCCAGGGCACTCTCTCTGATACCTATGACAAATGGGTGTAGAAATATGCACTAGAGATGGCACATGGCTATCGAGGGATAGCAAGCTCAGTTGCATGTGTTATAACAGACTGTATTGATATTTACCTATTGAGGGACAGCAAGCTACATATGGTCACCTCGAGTAGATAATGTCTACAATATGAAAAGCTCACCTCAGTCACATGTGTTACAATGGACTGAGGTGTTCTAACATAAACAGTACAAACTATATATGAAAATTGACTACTGTGCCCAACAAGGGGTAAAGGGTCACAAGTAAGGGCTATCACAGGTGAATGAAAAGTCCATACGATGGTAGGTATGCAGGCAATGTGGCACGTTGGGCCCTGTATGCACTGGTCATTGACAGTGTGGGTCACAATCATTGCTGTGCATGCACTTGCCAATTCCAACAATGGATCAAGGATGCCAAGAAGTTCACTGAACACCTGGAAATGGATAACAACATCCTAAGAGGAGATGATTGTTCCTTCTTCTCCTCATCCTGCACCTCCCTTCATATCAGGGACCACAACACCATGGACATCAACACCCTGAACCTGTCCCCTGTGGAAAGAGCATGCTGCTTATGTGATCGCCTCTGCTTCATCTGTAAGAAAGTAGGCTGCTCTCCTCATAACCATCCCAACCGTCGGAATCAACCCCAAGGAAGATGCCTCCCTCCTGCCCCATCCTCCTCTAGAATTCAAGCTGTTGAGACCACCAAACCATGCAAACTTGCGCAGTATGTGTGCAGCCTGAGGGCAAAAGGAAAAGATCCCCAACAGATCCTACAAGTCCTCCACACCTGCTTCAATGAAGCAGAAGAAGAAGAGACCAAAGAAGTCCAGTCCACCACCCTAGTTGACGAGAATTTTTAAATAGGAAGGATGCCTCAATGTCTCCCCTTCCACATGTTTTAGCTCCTGTACTATTAGCTGAACCCTCTGAAAGAACAATCTGAGTCCATTTAACCATTTCTCATGGAGCATAAACCATCAACACCACTGCCCTGATTAACTGTGGGATCACCAGAAATTTTATTGACCAGACCCTTGTCCAACAACTAGCTCTACCAACTTGACCCCTTCCGAGACTGATAAAAGCATACTATGTAGATGGAACAGAGAACTGATCTGGATCCATAAAAAACAAGACCTCTGCCCATCTTTCCTTCCCAGACCATGAAAAAATGCTTGACATGATGATCATAGGCTGTGGACATTCTCAAGTGATCCTGGGGATGCCCTGGCTGCACTCTTGTAACCCAAAGATCAACTGGGCCTCTGGAACACTCTCACTTCCAGATCCCTCTCATCCTACTTGAAAAACCTTCGACATCATCTCCACCAGATATCTGATGTGTTGGCTGGGAGCTGACCCTGATAAGAAGACCAACTCTTGATTGAGAAAAAGAGAGGTTTGGCTATGAGGAGAGTCCATCTGCAAAACAACTCTCTCCACTGAAATTGCCAGCCAAGCCAAGATAGACCAGAAATCTCTCCCCGCTGTCTTCTCTTTCTTCACAGATGTTTTTGCAGAGAAGACCCATGACCTCCTTCCACCCCCTTGTCCCTTCAACCATGCCATTGAACTAAAGAACTCTTTCACCCCTCAAGTTGCCAAAACTTACCCTCTTAACCCCCAAGAACAAGAAGCCTGTAAGATGTTCATTGAGGAACACCTGAAAACCAGTTGCATCGTTCCCTTCAAATCTCCACAAGCTTTCCCCTTTTTCTTCGTCCCAAAGAAAGATGGCTCACTCCATCCTTGCCAAGACTATCGCTATATGAATGAGCATACAGTTAAGAACACATATCCCCTACCCCTTATCTCTGACCTTGTCAACAAACTGAGAAATTTGACCCTCTTCACCAAGTTTGATATTTGATGGGACTACAATAATATCCATATCTGCCCTGAAGATACATGGAAGGCAGCCTTCATCACCACCCTGGGATTATTTGAGCCCACCATTATGTTCTTTGGACTTTGTAACTCACCTGCAACATTCCAGGCATTCATGAATCATTCCTTCTGTGACCTCCTAGCTGAAGGATGGTTGGTAATCTATATGGATGACATCCTTATCCACTCCTCTGACCTGCCTACTCATCATGATCACACCAAGAAAGTCCTCAAATGTCTTTGTGATCTTCATCTCTCCCTGAAATTGTCCAAATGTACCTTTGATGCCCCAGAGGTGGAATACCTTGGGATGATTGTTGGCAGTGGTAATGCCAAGATGGACCCTGTCAAGCTTTCGGCCATAACAAAGTGGAATCCCCCCTCTAATGTAAAAAGGGTTTGCTCCTTCATAGGCTTCTGTAACTTCTATCACAAGTTGATCCCCAACTTCTCCAACATTGCAGCCCCTCTTCATCTTTTGACCACAGTCAAACAGCCCTGGCTATGGGGCTCTGACCAAGAATCCACCTTCTGTTCTCTCCAAAAGATCTTTACTGCTGCCCCTGTCCTCCTCCCTAATGTCTCAAAACCATTCACCCTCATGTCGGATGCTTCACTCACAGTGGTGGGTGCTATATTGATGCAGCCAGACACCAATGGCGACCTCTACCCCTGTGCATACTTCTCCAAGACCTTGGGTTCCACTGAATGCAACTATGACATCTATGACCAAGAACTCCTTGCCACCATCCTTGCCTTGGACAAATGGTAACATTATCTTCAAGGTACTGGTCATCCAGTTACAGTTGTCACTGACCACAAAAATCTATCCTATATGTGAGCCCCCCAGAAGCTGTCTCACCAACAAGCACAATGGAGTATATTCCTATAGGACTTTGACATCATCTGGGATGTCACCCCTGGTTCCAAGATGGCCCTGGCAGACACCTTGTCTCAAAAGGATGATGTAGACACCTCCCTTGACAACAGTGAGGCAATGATCCTCACTGACCACGCAGTCATCCATGTCCTCAACATGTCTCTCCAATCTAAGTTGGCCTGCTCCTCCTTCTCAGATCCCCTTGTCAAATGGGCCCTTGACACAGCCACTGATAACTTATCCTTATTCCATAATTCTCTTCCCTGTGACTGGCTTTACGATGGCCAGAATCTGTACTTCAAAGGTCACCTGGATGTTCCAGATGCCACCCACCATGACCTCGTCTCTTCCCTTCACTCCTCCACTACTGGTGGCCACAAGAGAGTTTTCCGAATCCAACAATGACTCCAGCAGGACTACTGGTGGCCCAGCATGGGCACCTATATATGCCGCTACATCACTGGATGTGCCATTTGTCAAGCCAATAAGGTTAACACTCATCCCACTGTCCCTCCACTCTTGCCCCTTCCCTCCTCTGCCATCCATCTCTTCCAAAAAATCTCTATGGACCTCATCTCTGGCCTTCCCATGGTTCATGGTTTCAATTCTGTGTTGGTCATGGTCGACCATGGTCTTATGAAGGGGGTAATTTTCCTTCCATGCTCAAAATCTATTGATGCAGCTGGCATAGCTGACCTATTTTTCAAATTTGTATTCCCCTGCTTTGGCCTACATGATGTCTGCATCTCTGACAGAGGCCCCCAATTCGCCTCTGCATTTGCCAGAGAACTTGCCTACATCCTCTCTTATGATGTAAAACTCTCCTCTGCCTACCATTCTCAAACTGATGGAGAGACTGAAGATGTCAACCAAGAATTAGAGACCTATCTTTGCATCTTCTGCCAAGGAAGACCACATCAGTGGGTAGATCTCCTCTCCATGGCTGAATTCTCCCACAACTCTGTCACCCACTCCTCCACCCACCAATCACCATTCCATCTCATAATGGATTACCAACTCTGCTCTTATCCACCCCTAGGGAAGACCTTTCTTCCAGCCCTAGAAACCTGCTTATCCATCATCTCTAAGGCACGAGATGAAGCACTGGCAGCCCACCAGAAGACTCAACAACTGATAAAGGAATGCATTGCCACCACCTTCCACCCCTGGAAAGTTGGTGACAAAGTGTGGCTGGAAACCACTAATCTCCAATTCTCCTCCCCATCCAAGAAGTTACTCCCAAAAAGGGTGGGACTGTTTGAAATCACCCAAGTCCTCTTCAACCTTGCCTTCTGCCTCAAACCCCCACATTCCTGAAGATGTCATGATGTTTTCCATGCATCCAAACTCTCCTCTTATCAAACCACCCCCGAACATGGACCAAACTTCCCCTGTCCACCTCCTGATATAATTAATAATGAAGAGCAATATGAAGTCAAGGCCATCATTGCCCATTGTGGGATAGGAAGATGATGGAAATACCTTATCAAATGGCAAGGCTATGCCCCATCAGAAAATACATGGGAACCCAAATCAAACCTTACCAATGTCCAGGAACTATTAGATGAGTACAAACTGTCCCTGAACAGCTGATGGACCACTTCCCCACCCCCTTCTGGATTATCTTCACCTTTATCTGCAGTGCCCTCCTCTTCATCACTTCAGCCCTCCTTGCCACCCATCATCACCCCTACCACCATCACCACATCATTACCTAGAAGAATGGCCCTTCCTCCTGCCCTCGCTCACCCTGTCCAACCATCACTCCTCCCTGAAATATCACACCACATCCTCTATGCAAGAATTCTCGAAAGCACTCCACTTATGTATAAGTTGGAACAGCTTCCTTCTTTCTCTACTCAAGTTTCTATCCATTCTGCACTATGTCTTTATCACCATACTCAATGGATTTTCTGTACTTACCTCAATCTAAAACCCACTCATCTAGACAATACTTTTGACATCTCTATGCTTACTAGTCTTTCTATTGGCCCCATTGTCATGCTCAACCACTTACAAGAGTTAGGCTTCAATCAGTTTATCTCTTCCCTTGATCCTGTTGACCTTTCTGATACCTTTCTACCTATCTTCTATACCTTGACTGAGGATGAACACACAGACTACCTGGAACTTGCCCTCATTACCACAGCTTCCATGGCCATCACCATCTCTGACTCACCCAATCCACTTCCCCCTTATCCTACCCCACTGCTTGTAACCTTAGAAGAGGTTGAAACAGCTCTCACCTGCCAAACTACACATGCTCTGCTTGATATTCCCCAGGATGCTGTGCCTCCTTGTGAGTGCCACCCTGATGCCAACACAACCCTGCCTAGGTGTTTCTCCCCCATCAACTGCCTTTTTACCACCTTTTCTCATCCAGATTTCCAATTTAAGGTGTTTACTCCAGGTGTTGCAAACCATCTAACCTTCCTCTCTGAGCATGCCACCCAAAACTTTCACTTTTGTCACCTCTCATCCTGCGTCTTCCACTACTAATAGGGGTCTGATTGGGGCATATTCATCTTGAGCCAGGGTCTCAAGTCTATGATGGGGGTAATGTTACAGTTATTCGTTTGTCATTTGTTTTCATCTTTACTTTGTTCCTCCTACCTGCTATTCTGATCATCCTCTTCATTGACCAGGCCTTTATCTTCACTGGTTCGAGTCCAGTATTCCTGCCTAAGTCATATCCTTTATCAACTGGCTGTTTCTTTGCCATCCTTCCTTGGCATTCTTATTCATCCTAGTCAGCTCTTCTTTGTCATCATGGTCTGTGTGTTGGTGGTTGCCATTTACTCATGTTTATCTCCATATTCTTTCTTCACTTGGAATGTACTATTAGAACTTGCTACCTCCCTCCTGTACACCTTAGCTAGTTCTATGCAATTCAGCACACTACTTTGCTCACTCTGTGTGATCTCTACTTGAATCTTTGTTCTCCAGACGTTGATATTCAGTTCTGTGGCAATGTTGACTCAGTTAATGAAGTCTTGGTGTGCTAGGGAAGAGAGGAATCTAGATCCACAACATGCGACCTTGTAGCAATTTGCTTGGTTTTTGGCTCTGGTGCAGAATTCCAATGGTTGTTTGTATTGGAGATATTCAAAGAGTTGTCCATCTGCAACTGTGTTGACCATGGTGTGTCATGGGAGTCTGGCATGTGTTACGACTTATTCTTTTCTTTTATCTCCGACTTACTTTCTTGTCTCCGCTTCATTGCTTCCTGTTTCTGATGACTAACCTTTACTTTCCCATGTTCGAGTCATGGATTCTTGTTAGTCATTCCTCCTTACTAATAGTCCGATTTCCTTCGCACTCCATTGTATTCCATGCTTGCCCTTAACTTGGTCCGTGCGCCAGTTCTGTACTTATATAAACCTCGCTTTCTCGATCATGTACTCTAGTCTAGTCTCCTCTGAAATCCCATCTCCTTTCCCAGAAGACTCCGCTCTACTTCGAGTGAGCGCTCCAGGAACTTAAACAAGTTCATCCATCTCGACGTTCTTTGAACTAGACCAAAGGACAAATCCTTGACCACAGAGGCTACGTCTATCCCTATCCGGGCTAGCCGTAACAGCATGTGGAGAGTTTCGATTGAGGAAGGTTCTTTGGTATTCAGTATTCTTTATCCTGTGTTGTTGGAGGAGGGTTTTTGACTCATCCTTAGACTTGTCAATGGACAAGGTTTGTGTTTCCCAGTTGATGGCTGGGTTGGTTTTTCAAAACCATGGCATTCCTAAGATGAGATTCTGAGATCCACAGTGCATGACATGAAATAAAGATTCTTGGATGATCCCATCAATGTTGGTAAATAGTCTGCAAGCAAAGAATATTCCTCCAGTTTTGTTGGAGGTGCCATCTACATTTCATATGGGGATTGGTTGGTTGAGTCATGTGAGTGGGAGTTTGTATTTCCTAGTGAACTGCCAGTCAATGCAATTGATGTCAGCACCAGTGTCAAGGAGTACTCAGGTTTCTATATTTTTGAGAGTATGTGAGAGTTCAATGACTTGTAGAGGGAATATCATTGATTTCGAGAAACATATTTTTACAGAGCATACATATTTAGGGGAGTTCTGTGTAGAATCAGGTCCCTGTTCTAAAAATCCTAGTTGACAACTGCAACCATGGGTTCATCTTCATTGTCAAAGGTAACCAGATCTGGGGTGTCATCTAATTCTTGGACAGATGTGGTTGGTTTTTCAGTCATTTGGACCTTCTGTGGGGGTTTGTTGATGAATTGGACTTTGCATTGGTAACTGGAATGTCCTCCTCTTCGACATTTGAAACAGAGTTTATTGGTGTGACAATATTCCCTTTCTTCATCCATAAGTTTTCTTGGTTTCTCCATTGTGATGACATCCATGTCCATGGCATTTGGATCTCAAGGTTTAGGCAATTGGAATGGTGGAGGTCAGTAGTAAGTTTGTTTGGGGTGTTGGTTGGCCATTTGAATGGCTTCAGAGCATTTGAGTTGGGAATAGAATGCAGCTGCCTTTTCATACCATGAAGTGACATTGGTTGGTACCTTTTCCATGGCCATGATATGGTTGGTGAGCTAGGTAGGTATTCTGGCACTAAAGAAGTTGATAAAAATGTGATCCTTGATAGTATTGGATAGTATGTGTTATGGTAAACCACCTTTGTTCTGGACTTTTCCTCATTACCTTTCGGTTCACCTACATAACTCCTTTTCCTTATGAATCTTACTCTCTGTTTCTTGCTGCTTTGTTCCCTGACAACATGATGGTTTATTCCCTTGAATGACTCTCTACTCTGGACTAACCACTCCTACAACACTTCTCTTGTAGTGTTGCATGTTCTGATCTCTCCACCACACTATAGCTAAGCCCTTACTCTTGCTGGTTTGATTCCAGTCTTCTTGCTTAGCTAATATGCTTTGTTGTCCTGGTCCGAGCACTGGCAGGTCCTTGTTTATCTTTGTTTATCCCCTATTCAATCTCCGCTTCTATTGTACTATATTAACTAGCTCAGTCACCATATGTGTTCTTTAGCTAGTTCTACACAATCTAAGTGCACTACTTTGCTCCTCTTGTGCGATCCCTCATGTGTCATTGTTCTCCAGACATTGTGTCTCTTTGTGAGTACCTCCTGGTGTTTCAAGAAGTCTTGTCTTGAGCATAGAAGTGCTCTTCAATGTTACAGTATGGCATGATTTTGGAAATCTGCTGCATATTGTTCCAGCATGGGGAAGTAGATGGTGAATCCATCTTTATCTTTAGAGACAAAGATCCTTTGAGTTCATAGCCAGTTGAGAGATTTTCCAACTATGTCATGTGTTTTAAACATTTTCTTGAAGAGGTCTTTGAAATCTTTGAACATTCCAAGGCTGGGATTAGTCCCAGAGAGAGCCTTGCATTGGAAGTTCTCCACCCAGGTAGCTGCTGCCTTTTCCTTCATGAAGGAAAGGGTGAAGCCCACCTTCTTGTTGTCAGTATTATAAACATCTTCATTAATGAGGAGGTACAGGGAGATGTTGGTGAGCCAGCTGTGGGCTTTGTCAGAGGAACCATCATAAGATGGTGGGATAGCAAGACAGAGTTCCATTGGTTTGTTTGTATTAGACATAGCAGGAGGGGGTAATGATGGTGGGTAGGATCCGATGCCAAATGGAGGTGGAAGAGCAGTGAGGGAAGTGGGAGAAGGGGTTCTATTTGGAATGGATAGTCCTGATAGTTGTGTACTTAGCTGTTGGGCAGTGGTTTGTTGGGCTGTGGACAGAAGGTCAAGATCTGAAGATTCTGGGGAAGCCAGAGCAGTGGGTAGTTCTGAACTAGATTCAGCTGGGGATAGTGTCTGAGTCCTTCTACTCCAAATGTTAGGATTTAGAGCAGGCCTGTGAGATGTTGTGCTAGAGGATTGCCAAGGGAGCACTCATGAAGAGGCACCTTGTCTTGGACTTCAAGAGGTAGTTAGTATGAGATACCAACAATGGGTACTTGCTGAAAAGAGACTCTTGTCTTTTGTTATGCTTGATCCAGGTAGGACCAAGCATAGTCCTGTTAGTTGTTGAGAGTTGTCTGACTGACAGAGTTTGTTTAAGAGTTCCAGAGTTCTTGGTGGATGCTAACAGAGGTTCCTCCTATTGGAGGCAGAGAGCTACTGCAGTAGTGACCAGGGGTGTGGAGTGGTTACCACCAGAGAGTAGGGACCAAGAGTAGATTGCTGGGAAAGTACAGGAACAGGAAAGACAAGAGTGAGGAACTACTATTGAGGTCACTGGGGTTTATATAGTACTGGGGCTGCTTTAGGGCAGGTGTAGGAAAGGTGTAAGTAAGCAACTGAAAGTAGAGAACAATGGGAGTCTAAAAGAAGAGAACAATAGAAGACTAAAGATAAGTGTGATGGCATTGCATCAAGAATAAGCAAAGATAAGTAATCAGCTGATGAGAAATCTGAAGGAAGGATTGGCCAATCATGACACATTGGAGATGAGTCAGTGAGAAATAAAAGGCAAAAGAAAGGTCACTTGGTGGGGTCAAACCAAGGACTTGGTGAGACTATGGTAAAAGTGAAGGAAAAAGTGTAGTAGGGGAACAAAACATAACACCTTCCTCACTGTGGTGGATGCTATACTAATGTGGCCAGATGCCAATGGCAACCTCCACCCCTGTGCATATTTCTCAAAGACATTAGGTTCTGCAGAATAGAACTATGACATCCATGATTAAGAACTCCTTGCCACCATCCTTGCCTTGCAGGAGTGGCACCAGTACCTCTGAGGTACTGGCCATCCTGTCACCATAGTCACTGACCACAAGAACTTATTGTATATGTGAGCCCCCCAGAAACTGTCTTGACAACAGGCCAGGTGGAGCATCTTTCTACAAGACTTTGATGTTATTTGGAATGTCACCCCTGGGTCTTGTATGGCCCCTGCTGATGCCTTGTCCAGGAAAGATGATGTAGATACTTCCCTCAACAATGCCACATCATCCATTCTCCGCAAACATGCAGTCATCCATGCCCTTGACCTCTCCCTCCAATTTAAGTTGACTTGCTCCTCCTCTTCTGACCCTCTTATCAAAAGAGCTCTTGACACAATTGCTAATAACTCCCTCCTCTTTCACAATTCCCTCCCTTCTGACTGGCTATATGATGGCCAGAACCTGTACTTCAGAAACCACTTGTATGTCCCAGAACCTGCCTGCCATGACCTCATTTCCTCCCTCCACTCCTTACCTGCTGGTGTTACGATTCACTCAGGGGACTATACTTTTTCCTTCACCTTTCTAACTCCATGTGAAGTCCCCAGTTCAACCCCGCCTGGTTACATTTCCTTTTACCTTTCCTTTGCTGAAGTCTCCTGTTCGATTCAGCTGTATAACATTTCTTTTCTTGCCATGACTCATCCTAGATGACTCATCGGCCGATTACTCATTCATGCTTACTACTTATCCGCTTTGATCGCTTATTAGTCACCTTTCCCGCGCCTGCCCTAAAGCAGGTACAGTAGTATATAAACCCAGCGATCCCCTTGTACTTTTCCTCACTCTTGTTCTTCCTGTATTATCACCTGGTACCAGCAATCCACTCCCAGTCTCCTATTTCACTCTTAAGTGAGTAGTTAAGGGTAACCAGCCCCTTCCTAGGTGGTAACCACTCCACAACCCAAGTCCCAGTCCTAGTCGCTACCTCGGTAGCTCCCAGCCTCTATAAGGGGAATCCCTGTCGGTTCTCAAGAACCTCTTCGCAGCTTACATAAGCAGAGTCCCTGACCGGTCACTTGACCTTCCAGTTACCAAGCCCTCGCTTTACAGGACTACCCTAGCCCCTACCCGGGTCTAGCGTAACACCTTTCCCTGAAACTCTCCAAGTGTACCTTCAATGTCCCTGAAGTAGAATACTTAGGGATGATTGTTGGCAGCAGCAGTGCCAAGATGGACCCTGTCAAACTCTCCGCCATAACAAAGTGGAACCCCCCCTCCAATGTAAAAGGAGTTCATTCCTTCATAGGTTTCTGCAACTTCTATTGCAAGTTTATCCCCAACTTCTCCAACATCGCTGCCCCCCTTCATCTTTTGACCACAGCCAAGCAACCCTGGCTTTGGGGCCCTGACCAAGAGTCCGCCTTCCGATCTCTCCAGAAGATCTTCACCACTGCCCCTGTCCTTCTCCTCCCTGACGTCTCAAAACCATTTACCCTCATGTCTGATGCTTCACTCACAGTGGTGGGTGCTGTATTGATGCAGCTGGATGCCAATGGCAACATCCACCCCTGTGCATACTTCTCTAAGACACTGGGCTCTGCTGAACGTAACTACAACATCTATGACTGAGAGCTTCTTGCCACTATCCATGCCTTGGACAAATGGCAACACTACCTCTGAGGTACAGATCATCCAGTTACTGTTGTCACCGACCACAAGAATCTATCATGCGTGTGAGCTCCCCAGAAGCTCTCATGCTGACAAGCACAATGGAGTATCTTCCTGCAAGACTTTGACATTGTCTGGGATGTCACCCCTGGCTCCAAAATTGCCCCTGCAGACACCTTATCTCAGAAGGATGAGGTAGACACCTTCCTTGACAACTACAAAGTGGTGATACTCCCCGACCATGCAGTCATCCGTGCCCTTGATACATCCCTCTAGTCTAAATTAGCCTGCTCCTCCACTTCTAACCCCCTTGTCAAACGAGCCCTCGATGTGGCCACTGATAATATGTCCTTATTTCAAAATTCCCTCCCCTCCAACTGGCTCTATGACAGCCAGAACCTATACTTCAAAAATCGTCTTTACATTCCAGATGCTGCCTGACATGATCTTGTCTTGTCCCTCCACTCCTCCACTGCCAGTGGCCATGAGGGAGTTTTCCGCACCCAGCAACAACTCCAGCAGGACTACTGGTGGCCTGGCATGGGCACCTATATCCATCGCTACATCACTGGATGTGCCACCTGTCAAGCCAATAAGGTCAACACTCATCCTACTGTCCCTCCACTCTCTCCCCTTCCCTCATCTGCCACCCACCCCTTCCAACAGATCTCTATGGATCTGATTTCTGGCCTCCCCCCCATCCAAGGCCTGGACTCTGTGCTGGTTGTGGTCGACCATGGCTTTACGAAGGGGGTAATTTTCCTACCCTGTTCAAAAAATATCAACACTGCCAGAGTAGCAGATCTCTTTTTCAGACATATCTTCCCTAGATTTGGCCTACATGACGTCTGTATCTCAGACAGAGGCCCCCAATTTGCATCTGCGTTTGCCAGGGAGCTTGCCTGCATCCTCTCTTATGACCTAAAACTCTCCTCCACATACCATCCCCAGACCGATGGTGAAACTGAATGGGTCAACCAAGAACTGAAGACCTATTTCCACATTTTCTGTCAAGGAAGACCCCAACTATGGAAAGACCTACTCCCACTAGCTGAGTTCTCCCACAACTCCACCATCCACTCGTCCACCCACCAATCGCCTTTCATGCTCACAATGGGCTATCAACCACATTCATATCCCCCCCTTGGGAAAACATTTATCCCTGCCTTAGAGATCCGCTTATCCATCATCTCCAAGGCACGAGAAGAAGCTCTAGTGGCACATCAGAAAATCCAACAACTAATGAAAGAGTGCATCACCTCCACCTTTCACCCTTGGAAAGTTGGTGACAAGGTTTGATTGGAAGCCACCAATCTCCAATTCCCATCTCCATCCAGGAAGCTCCTCCCAAAAAGAGTAGAACCCTTCGAAATTACCCAAGTTCTTTCCAACCTTGCATTCTGCTTGAAACTACCCACTTCCTGGAAATGTCACAACGTCTTCCATGCCTTCAAACTCTCTTCTTACCAAACCACCCCAGTACATAGACCAAACTTCCCCTCCCCTCCTCCTGAAATCATCAATGATGAGGAACAATATGAAGTGGAAGCCATCATTGCCCATCGTGGGATAGGAAGACGACAAAAATATCTCATCAAATGGAAAGGCTATGCCCCTTCCGAAAACACATGAGAACCCGAATCAAACCTTACCAATATCCAGGACTTATTAACAGAATATAAACAGTCCCTGAAAAGCCAATGAACTGCTTCACTATCCCCTGCTGGATCCTCTTCACCCTCATCTGTGCCTCATTACTCTTTGTATCCTCCACTCTCTTTGCAGTCTACTCCCACCATCGCAGTCATCACTACATAGCTTAAAACTATGTCCCAATCTAGCCTCCTATCACTCTCCATTCAAGCCTTCCTCCTCCCAGAATTACTCCACCACATTCTCTATGTCTGAATCCTGGAAAGTGCCTGTGTCATGTATGATATCAAACACCTACCCTCATTCACTGATCAAACCCCTCTTTTCTTCGCCATATGCCTTTACCACACTACCTGCTGAGCTTATAATATCTACACTTCTATGAAACCCCCATTTATAGACAATGTTTCAGATATATCCCTGACTACTGCCCTTTCTACTTCTCCGATCACTGCACTGGATTTATTACACAATTTAGGCTTCAATCAATTTGTGGCTGCCTTACCTACCCCTTCTCCTTGACTCTCCACCATCCTCCTTCCTATATTTAACATCCTCACTGAAGATGAACGCTCCACCTACTCTGAGTGTGACCTTATCCCCACTCGCCCCTTAGCCAGCATGCCCACCTCTCCCTCTCCACTCCCTCATCCTCCACTCATCGAACACCTCTCCACCCCCTCTCCAGACCCCACCTTAGCTGTTCTCCTGGATGTCCCCTTCCCAGATCATCCCGATCATCTCGTCATTCACTAGAAAACCATCCATGGCAACGTACTCTCCTCCCCCTTCCAGACCATCCCTGTCCGAAGTTGCCCCTTCCCCCTTGACAGAACTAACAATGTGTGTCATCTCTGCCAACAATGTGGACACTGGAAGGTTGACTGCCCATCCTACGTCTATCCCCACTGTTATATCCCAGCACCTGGACATCCACCTACATTCTGTCTCCAAAGTCAATGCCCCTTCTGTCTTTGCTGGGGACACGGTGATCGATATTGCCCCCACCGACGTTGTGGCAACTGCGACCACTTGGGACACACTGTGGACGATTGCATTATCTGGGACGCTACTATCCTTGAGGAACTTGCTTCCAATCCAGAGGATGAAGCGGAGTGAGACTGATGAGCTTTCGCTGGTGGTTCAAGCCTACTTAGGGGGTAATGTTACAATTTTCTCTGTCTACCGTGACACATTCATCATCTCCTTCTGTCATAACCATGCATTCCCTTTCGCCTACACTTCATATGACTCCTTCCTAGTCATATTTTATGCAGATAATGTCCTCTTGACTCCTCTCTTCTGACTGCTCTATATTTGGACTAACCCTCCTACAATGTTCTCTCACACATTGCATGTTCTCATCTTATCATAGTCACCAGGCCTTTACCTTTGTTGGTTCAAGTCCAACGTTCTAGCTTGGATGACTTCTTTTAGTAACTTGGTCCATGCAGTGATTGACTATTGTTTATGCTTCTTGATTCTCTGCTCTAAAACTGTACTACAAAAAGACCCCAAAGCCATTGTCATGTACTCTAGCTAGTTCTATGTTTATCTAACACACTACTGTGCTCCTTGTGTCACATCTTCTTGAGTGCTGCTCTTTGGATGTTGTGTCTCTTCGTGAGTACCTCCCAAAGGCCAGGTAACTATAAAGTCTCGAGCATAGAAGTGCTCTCAATGTTACAGTGACCTTTATTGGTGAAAAATGGGGAGAGACCAGTGGTAGCATTCAGAGCATTGTTGTATGCAAACTCCGCAAGTGGAAGGAGTTCGAACTAGTTGTCTTGCTGGTAGTTACAATAGATCTGGAGGTACTGTTCCAAGGTCTGGTTCATATGCTCAGTTTGACCATTGCCTTCAGGGTAATAACCGGAGGTGAAGTGGAGTCAGATGTTGAGTGCTTTTCTGAGAGATTGGAAGAAATGGGAGACAAACTCTGAACCATGGTTGGAGGTAATGTGGGATGGAACTCTGTGCTTGGAGAAGACATGGAGTAGGAAGAGCTTGGCTAACTTCAGAGATATTACCTTGTCGTCTGTCAGAATAAAGATGCATTGCTTGGACAGACAATCAACAATGACTAGGATAGCGGTGTGTCCAGAGGAAGCAGGAAGTTGCTCTATGAAGTCCATGGAGATTGAGTTCCAGGGCTTAGCAGGGATGGGGAGTTGTTTCAGAAGTCCATAGGGTTTGTGACAAGGCACCTTGGCATGGGCACAAGCT
>JBBPKJ010000201.1:0-37136 GCA_038089195.1 Brasilioporus rufonigricans
CGGGTTGGGGGGGTTTTCGCTGGGGGGGAGGGTGGCGTTGGAGGGGGTTTGGAGGAGCGCGATGATGCGCGCGGCGAGCTCGACCTGGCCTTCGTTGCCCTTGGACGCGGAGCCGGTCGTCTCCTCCGAGGCGCACTGCACGAACACGGTCGGCACGATGCGCTGCTCCCGGCCGACCCGCGGCCACGGGAACGCGGTGGCGGCAAGCCGCGCGAGCACAGGGGTGCTGTCCTGGATGTGCGATCGGAGCTCACCATTGTAGAATTCCGTCGAGGGGAAGTGGGCCAGCTCGCTCGGGAACCGGTATTGTACCTGCGCCACGGATGGCGTGGGGTGTTGGTTATGTCATCGTCGTGTCAGTACTCGGATCCGCGGTGGAACACTCACGTTGAGCATGGTCTTGACGGTGCCTGGATGGGTGTTGGACGTGTACAATCTTTCCATGAGGGACACGTCGTACTCGAGCGCTTTCCCCGTTGGTTTCACGGTGGGCCGAAGTTGTACACTGGCAAAAGGAACGTCATCTCTTCGAATGGGAAACCATTATGACCATCCCACTCACTGGTCTCCGACCAACACCGCCCTCTGACACCCTTTGACGAGGGGGATGAGCGCGCATGGTTCTGTGATTTGAGACGCCTCGTCGATCAAGACCGTGTCAAAGTCGATCTTGCGCAGCGTGCCTAATCCAGCACCCGCACACGTCGTGAACACGATGCGAGCTCCATTGACACGCTGCTGCGCCTGTCGATGTAGGCGGTTATTTTCGTGAAGGTCGCCGCCCACCCGCGCGTCGATCGTGTAGCTCTGGAGCGCCTTGTTGACCTTGGAGTGGTCGGTGGCAACGCGGAGGATGAGATCGTCGGAGAGGAGCCGGTGTTCTCTATTTACTTCGAGGAAACGCTCCAATACATTGTCGACGGCTGATGGGCGGTTACAGATCGACTCTGATGTCGAGGTCATAGACTTACCATTGTGAGTGGAGGCCGTCATGAGGATCTTGCACTCCGGAAACTTGCGTAAGAGATAACGAAGGATCTGGACGACCACCGTCGTCTTTCCAGTCCCTACAGCTGGTGAGCTTCGCTACTGGCTCACAAGTGCAGTGACTTGCCTGGCGGCCCCCAAATCAACGACAATGGGGCCAAACTGGACTTGATCGCGGTGATTTGGCTGGGGTTCATTGATTCCGTTCCGACCAGCTCGTCTTCCTCCTCAGAAGGGTCAGCGACGGCTTCGGAAGCCGTTCGAGGTGGTGGCTTGACGATCGTATCATAGATGCTACAACATTCATAGGATTCTTGCCACAACTTTGTCACCGCGTCCATCATCGCCCTCGCCGTCGCTTATCAAGAGCCTGCATCAGGCCATCTCTATCAGGCCAACAGATCACGACGAGGACGTACCAAGACTCCCGGCATCGAATATCCTCCATTGCATCACCGCGAATTCAGGCGGAAGCGGGTGGAACAACTCGACCGTGATTTCTCCACGAGCAGCCTTGGTCACCACGCCGTCCACAACGGCGCGGTCGATAAACACATTGCCGGGATCAGAGACGCACTGCAGTCGAACGTGCGAATGGAGTCGGATCGGCACGGACAAATCGACTCTGAAATGCACGTCGATGTGTCCCTCGTCCGAGTCCTCGCCCCGGACAAGCCTCAGAACCTGGTAGGACGACTTGGTGTTCCGCGGTCTCCCCGTATCGTCGCAGGGACACACGTCCGCTGCTTCCTCTGCGCAGTCGAATGCGATGGCGAGGGCATGCTTGTGGAGGTAGGCCGTGGCGGGGGATCCCTCTCTGGACGCCGATGCTGATTCGTGTAGCACGAGGAGGGTCTCTTGCAAGAGCGTCTTTGGCCGGACGCTCAGAGCTGCGAGCATGAGGAGCTCGACGTACTCGTCCGTTTCCATGTCGTTGATGGCGTGCGCGATCTTTTCTAATGCGACGAGAGTGGCTACTCCCAACGCGTTCGCTGCGCGGAGAATGGCTCGCAGGATGGGTGTTTTGAGAGCTGCCAGCTGCTCTGGAAGCGACAGAGACTCGGTTGGAGGGTATGCCTTCAACAACACGTACACCAGGGCCGGGTTTTTGTGGAGACAGGTGCTGATCATGTCCACCATAAGAGGCTGTAGCACGACGATGAACTCGAACGTCCAGTAGAGCTCGTTATCAGCGCGATGCTGGAGCGCAAAGGTCACCAAGGTCTGTAATTGCTCGTGTTGGAGGTCAGGCAAGAGCTGTTTGAACGTCGATTCCGACGCCCGCGGCACAAATAAATCCTTGATCCATGCAGGGTGCGCGGACCAATCAACGTCCCGGACCGACTTGACGTTGTACGGAATCAACTCCCTCGCAAAGCGACCGACATACTCCTCGGTCTGCACGCTGAAGACACACTCCATTAGCGAAGCCTTGCTAAGAATACATCTTGCTACTCACTGCTCCAAATACATGTCAAACAATTGGTGGGCGACCCTGTCTCGATTAGAAATAACATGTATCTCTATCGAGGTCACCGGTGCCTTGTTCAACCGGCCCAGTTGCTAACAACTGTCCAGTGAATGATACGTGATCCAGTCGAATTGTATTACACACCTGTCCGACTCGTTTGGATATCTTTTGCAAGGCGATGCTTGCAATGACGTCTTGACCTGTCTCACGGGAGCGCGCTATGAAGACGAACGTGTCCGCCAAATTCTTGTTGTAGAGTTGCAAGTTGCCGTCGCTGCAATGGAGCCTGTATCCATTTGTGCAAGGGCGGTAAACGGACATGGCTTCAGTGGCCTTGGGCATGAAGGAGCACACGACCACGTTTTCATCGACTTCTGGGTCTTCGTCCCAAAGGGTCACCCCTCTGATGAAGATGCCGACTGCGAACCGATCGTCTGTCTGATAAAAAAAAAACGGAGGTTATCGCATGTGAATTGGCGTCCCTTGGCCGAGAAAACGTACTTTGAGGATAAGCAACTTTCGCGTAAATTGCTCAAATGCTATTCGTAGATACTGGAAGAATGTCGCAGTTGTATTCAATTCTTTTGAAGAGTACAACCGCTGCATAGACAAGGGGCGATTGAGTTGACGTTGCTGGATGTCGCGCATTGAGAGTATGTCGGACGTCAGGAGGGAGTTCCACATTCGTCGGTGCTCCGTCGGGTAAAGTCCCAACGTTGTGCTGATGACATGCTTTTCATGAGCAGCAAGCGCACCAAAGTCGAGGTGTGCTATGTAAGGCTTGAGCTCATATAAATTGATGGAAAACTTGCGTGCGAAGGCGATGGCCATGCTGAACGACTCGTATTCGGAGACGGCCTCTGGTTTACTCTTGAAGAGCTGCGCGAGTACGTCCTCTGCGTCTTCCGGGGAGGTTGTAGTGGGGTCGAGATTGTTCGCGATTCGCTCTGTGAAACGAGTACGAAATTTCTCAGCAGCCTCCGCGAGGACATCCAAAACAAAGGGGCCCTCCCCTGCTGGGGGTTTGCGCAGCCTCTCTGGAATCCTGACCCTTGCACCGTCCACCGACTGCGAATGCAATGCATTAAGTTCTTGACATTCAGGGCTCATTGCGCCCTTCGGGCTACCGCGAATCCATAGCTGATGTAACTTGGTAATCTGTGCGAGACCAACACTATTATCGACCAGCTGTTAGATACAGGGTATGGTAGCACAACCATGAAGTGACCCACTTGTTGTACATAGCAAAGTGGCTGGCAAGATCTTGCCTCGTGACATTTCCGCCGGGACGTTCCTTATTCGGTGGATAGTCGTATGACTAGATGACATATGAGACATCTATTTTGCGACTTTCATACCAAACATCGAACGCGCACTCACCTCGTGAACACGAGGAGGTACAATGTCCGGGTCCCAACACACAAAGAACTTGTCACCTAGGACAAGATTTAATATCTTCACGATAGAAGGAAAATAGGGTAGATATACCGTCCAGATCGCCCCCGCTGCTCATTGCTGGCGCAGCCTGATGTTTTGGTTTCGCGACGGAAGCAAAAACAATGCAATCGGAAAGGTGGTCCAAGCTAGGATGTGCAACAGCACGGAGCTTCAGACAATCACCTGCAAAGTGTTCGAGTGACATTCCATGATAGCTGCATGCTGACGTACCTGGATGAAGACACGGGTTTCGAACTACGAGGACATCACCATTAATTGGCGTTGTGGCACCCTTTTGGGAAGTGATTCGAATATGGACTTGGCCCTCCTTGAGAACCTTAAAAGGATCACAGACTCCGTACAAAAGACGGGATTTATGGATGATCATTCTTGCCCTAGGTCTTTCGTTCTTCAAGAACTGAGATACCTCTGACATCTGGGCCTTTCGGATCTGAGCACTGACGGTAGGATCGTCCAAGCCATTTAGAAGGACACGTTCTGCAAGGTCAAACTGATCAAGACAAGAGGCGAAATCAACCGCTTTTGCCACGTCAATGGACGCTTCCTCGATCCACCGAAAGTACGCATCTTGTTTCGCGACGAGCTTTTCATTAGTAACGCCGAGACTGGAAAGTAGAACTATGATATCGTTGTTCAAACGCCCAAAAGCGTAAGGCTTTGAGTGTCCCACGACGGAGAATGAATGATCTTGCGTCGTCGTGAATTTCTTCATGCTCTTCCGAAACTTGGCGAGGTACTTTTTCTCCTTATCCATCTCTGGATGCATCATGAGTACGCCCTTGTACCCCAAGTAACTAGGAAAGACAGGATCAGCTTCAAATCTCCCTTGTCGGGGGCAATGAGATTATACCGTATCTGAAGGACACATGGGACGTAGCGCTGATTCCGAAAAATAATCCGTTTCGCCCTACTGACTTGAATAGCCCAGTGCTTTGTCATAAGCCCACATCCATCAGAGAACATGGTGTCGACATTCTCAATGTCATCGATGTCGGTTATCCACTTGGGATCTAACTGAATATCAAGTTCCGCAGCGGAGAACAAGAGACCGATACGTTTGGCCCCTAAATATGGCGGTCAGACGTAAAGGGTAACAATAAAGCAGCGAAAGAGGGATACGTTTCGCCACATTCATTATTCGCCCATAATCGCCTAATGCGTAGACCCTGGTGTCAAGCTCTGCATCGCTATTTGCTTCGCGCATAAAACATGTCCGACTCCGCTGTAAGAACCATGATAATTGGAAATCTGGGCTATCCACATATCACTTACTAGCTGACTGTTACTATGGTGGTAAAATCGATACTGAACGCCATTGATAAATACACCAGCTTTCATCATCCGAGTGATATAGTCTGCGGTGACTCGTAGACCACCTTCCGGAAAGCGCAATTTCTCAAAGGAGACAAGAAGGAATTTCACTGGATCGTCACTTCGGAGGATGCGATTACTCGGAAACTGCGAAATTTCCAGAGTGATCGCCTCCGCAGTGAACTTGATCAGCTTGCCATAGATGTTCCTCTCGTTTCGTCTCCTTGGTAGGGCAAGATGGTTGTTGGGAATAGTGAAACGCCATGAATCCTGGTCCTGAGAAGGGTTTTGAAGTAACGTGAACATAGAGACTGGTCGTAAGACGTTCTGTGTGTAGTGCGTCTTGTGGGGAGATGGTTGGGGTCTGATGGAGAGATACAGAAGTCGAGTCGTTGAATGTTCTAGGCTTCCCAGGCGTATTTAGGAAGGCGCAAACCAGTAAACGCACACTAGCGTTCCCACCTGCCAAGAAACGCATTCTACATCACTCGCAGTCATGGTCGACCACCAACACCCGTTGACTGAGCTCTATGTCGTCGGACCATCCTCCACTGGAAAGACGACCCTCTGCGACGCAGTTGCACAGTCTTTGAAACTACACTCCTGGTGCTATATCACGGAAGTCGCGCGCCAAGTCATGAAAAGTCAGGGTTTTACAAGGGAAGATGTGGATAAAGTAGAGATGCAGAACGCGATCATGTTGGCGCAACTGGATAGAGAGGCGGAGGTCTACGAGAGGGCGAGAAGCACAGGCGAGACTCTAATCCTCAGCGATAGATCGGGTGTAGACCCCATCATATACGCAGTCCTGACAGCAAAAGACGAACGTCAGGCAAGGCAAAAGAAGAGCCTTCTGGTTGAACATCCTACCTTTCAAAGCACACTGAAGCGATATCGAAAGGCCAAATTCCTCCTGCTTAGACCGGTACCGGAGTGGCGTGTCGATGATGGTGTGCGAAGCTTGGAGCAGCACGCGCGCTCCTTCCACGTCTACCGCGCAGTGCTTGCGGAGCTTGGGATCCCATACCATGAAATCGGAGAGGACATGAAAGACTTAACGGAGCGAACAAATTGGGTCAAGGGGTGGGTCGCGACAAGCTCGGCTCCTCCTAGTGCTTGAAGCTTGAGGCCTGAGGGCCCGGGGGGAACTTGAATAGCGAATTGTTATGTATGTGGACCCGGCTGCTAACCCGACGAAAACCAAGCTCCTAACGATGATTTCGTAGGATTTACGATTGCCATCATTTGACACACAAGTACTGTGCCCACTAACATCGAATTCAAAGACTTACGGCTGCGGGGGAAGTCTTAGGGGAAGCATCATTCTGCGATGTACAGTAGAAAAGGTCATAATGCACGACTTTTGAGGTCAAAATCTATTTTATACGAAGCGAGGGACATGTCGAAGGCATAATGCTCAGTGCAAGCCAGGTTTTGCAGTCCCAAACGTATTGCATTATGGCCATTTCGACTGTAATAGTTCCTAGTCCAAAAACATACTTGGGCGGCTGAGATCCGCACCGCGCGTAGCACGTCAACGGCAGGGAGCTTGGGGGTCGCAGCTTGGGCAGACCATTCAGGGATCAGCGCTGGGCGCTCAGCAGAGATTGATGTTCTCAGAAGGTAGTGGGCTCTTGGAGCCTCCGAGGTCGGAGCATAAGTTGAGACTCAGCAAATGTCCGAGTCCCGTCCCTCCCGTCCCCACCCGACCCACGGGTTGTCACTGTTTTCTCGGATCTGGGCTGAAACTGGATATCCTTAGATTTGAAACCAAACATGATATTTATACATCGTCACTGGGTCAAGTATCATGCCAGAAGGGTAGCAGCTGTACACAACTATGATCATCGAAATAGGTAAGCAGCGGCAAGAAAGTAATATCCCGTGCAGGTCACCAAGAAAGCAGTCATCACGTAGGACATAAGTAGAGCGAGTACGGATCAGAACTGACATGGACTTAAGAGAGAATGCTAGCTCAAACTGCCGGTAGCATCTGTAACATTCTAACCACTCTTGGTAACCGGTGTCTCCTTGGCGTCGTTTACCGACACGAAACCAATGTAAGCTGCCTGTGCATCACCGTAAAGTGAGCGAAGCAACTTCTTCTCTTGATCGCCATAATCCGCTAGATTCCAATCTTTTTCTTCAAAGTAGAGCTTTTCCTTCTTGCGAAGTCGCTCCAAGACCGTCTCCTTCCACTTTCTCCAGACTTTGGTATCGTTGGGTAGGTATGCTTCAAGGATCTTGCTTGGATCCTCGGGGGAGAGGACGCAGAGTGCGAATACGACCGCGGCTGTACGCGTAGTCAAGATGTACTTCTTCAGCGGTGGTTTCTTGAGTATTTCTTCTAGTAGGATGTGTCGTTGGATCTTCTCTTTGTCGAATGCGGAGATGCACGAGTTGTAAACCCAAGAGACCGCAAGTGAGGCGATAAACATGATTTGACCAAATAGCGATGCCTGGGGAATAAGGAATAGTTGGGCGATGAATTGGATCGTGAGGAGGATAGAGCAAATTCCGATGAATTCATCATATGGGTACTTAGTGGGGAATTCGAGGGAAAACCTTCCGAGGGTGACGGAGTTCACGGCACCCTCTTCCCCTTGCAATAGCACAAACTCCTTTCCAGAACCGAGGATACCGTCGCCGGGCGGGGATCCCTCCGCTGGTATGTGATGGGTAAAGCGTAGGGTTCCTGAACCGATGACGAGGCAGGATATACCATTGCTGAGTATACCCCACAGAATTAAAAAGAATGAGAACCAATCCTCGTAGACACCACTCGCAATGCACGTAGCAAAGCTGACAGAGATAGGAATAGTTGCGAGGAATGGAGACCAATCAGGGATGTGTCCTGGATGCACCACCTTGGGAGGGACAGTATTAAGCTTGACAGTGGTCACTCCAACACCTGGCCCCTCCCGTCCGGGGATTGGGTCACCGATGGTTGCAACACATTCCTTCATGAGGACGGAAGCCAAATGACCAGTACTATCCATAATGGTTCCAGAGCTGACAGCTTGGAATCTTTGTCCCTTCCAACCATCGAATTCGAATAATTCGGCAGTGTCTGTGCGGACGCCTGGAAAGAAACCCTTGAAGACTGTCGATTTGGCAATAAGACCGTATCGTCTAGCGATTTGGAATGATCCTGGGGTGTTGTACCATCCTAGCCACCGCCTGCCTCTGTAAATATGGACAGTGGCCATGGCAGAAATGGCCTCATCTCCACCAAAGAAACCAGAGACACCAGAGGTGTCCAGGGTGAAGCGGGAGTTGTCGAGCGGTGTAGATGTGGTAATCATGGAACGTCGATTAAGTATGCCAGAGAGGTCAGGGAGATACATGGCCGTAACGTGCGTGGGGCACAAGAGGTCTGGACTGGAAGACTGCACTTGGATATGCTTTTATACGACTAGACGAGTCAGAAGAGCGGGTTGAGAACCATACAGCACGAGCAAAGAGAGGACATACTCCACCACTAAGGGTTCCTGTGCAAACTGCCTAACTTGAACGTTGAACACGTGGAAGACCGAATCGGACATAGCGTAACCAAGAAAGGGTATAAGAGGTGTCTGATATTATGTACTTATAGGTGAGGCGTTGCGTGGGGATAGGACGGAGTACCTTGCAGAATTAGTGAAACCCGTCATTCTCGCTTTGTAACATTTATGCTATCCCGATAAGCCCATCCACCTCAACATTCAAAGGGAGAAATAGGGCAGCAAGGCATGAATGGAATGAAAGTGAGCTCACGAGTATAGAGTCTTGCTATGACTCAGTCCAGGTTTTCCATCCAATCGTATACTTACTGAACAATATATTGCTCCGGAAGAATTCTGAAAGTTGCAAGTCGTCCAGCACGTGTCGCCAAGTTCTTGACATGCATGACCAGCCTTTGCTTCGTCTGCCACTATATAGTGGAAATGCACTGAAACGGATAGGGCCAGCATTGCCAAACGCGATCCAGCTTGCTGAGTAACCTTTCCGCTCATTGATGCCTGGCTGGCGATATGGACAGGAACCATTGATGACGACCAGACTACAACCTGGAATTCGATATTGATTTTTTGTTGTGGTCCTTCCAGGCTGGTGACAGCGTAGTGTCAAACCAGAACACCCGTCCTGGCGCATACCTTCTCGTATCTTGCTTGTGTTGCAAAGGCGTTGTGCCCCATATGCCAGTTGATTTGAAGGGAAGCTCCAGCGCGACCTTTGTGCCAACTCCCTCCCGGCGTGGTCCTCACGACCATTCCTGAGGATCACCGTCTGGCGGTATGTCCACCAGTTGCATCTATCGATGGTGTGGCCTCAACCGAGCAGACGCGACCAGTACAATTGACGAACGCCGCTACAATGGTCCGCAGCCTAAGGGTGCTTCGCTCTTCAACTTGTTGGTACCGCGTGTTCGACGAGTCCCCTCCTTTTGAGCTTGCCAGCCGCGTTTCCATCAGTTGCACCGCTCTTTGCCTTGGATAGTGCACACTTGACACCCGAGCAAGGTAGGCGTGACGCGTGAGATTCGTCATGTCTTGCTATCTAACATGATCACGTGATTGACGATGCGAGATTAGCTCTGGAGGGGTATGTCTCGCGCGGGCAGGGCTGGACCTAACTTCAAACCGCTACTTAGCAGAACAGGCTGGGTTGACGGAAGAGTTAGCGCAAGCATGAGTTAGTGTGGGCCTGGGCCCCCTAACTTACGGTGGGTACCAGCGAGACAGATAGCCCGGCTGGGAAACCTGTAAGATTAAGTTCTCCAAAGCTCTTTCCTTACTTTGCGGCGTGCGAGCTTCCCGGGCCCGAGGGAGCTTGTCCGGGTACGCGCCCACGAGTACAGACCTGAGCGAGGTACATATTCACTATGGTCATTTCGTGGCCCACCGCTGCGCACAGCAGACTCATAACCCTCATGGGACAAAGGATTGAATCTTAAACTGTCTCCGGAGATAATTCTGGGTTGCCTGTAAGCTTAGGGTTTTGATGTTCGTGGCAGTGAGGTTGGCAGTTGTCGGCGACGTCCAAGTCGTAAACCATCCAATGTCATACATTGCCGTTGGGTTATGAATTTGACCCAATACAAGGCTGCTGGGAAAACTCCGACATTCTTATGATCCATGGGCAAAATGTATACGATGACATTACTTAAAGTATCAAAACATGTACTGTAGAGTGTCGTATGGTATCTTCCGAATGAGATCTAAGACCCCACAACTGAGGTAGCTCAAATACCCTGGTAGATCTTCATCCTTCCCGCTCTACTGCGCACGATGGCCCCTCCATCGCTATTCAACAACCCATTCCGTTCCTTGCGCGCATTGCTCAGACGCGTTGCACTGATTCGGTAACACGCCGGCAGCCATTCGTCCACGGTCTGGCCCGCGCCGTAGCGTCCCTCGCATTCGATGCCCCTGGCGCTGTCAAGTCCCAGAACCATCAACGCGAGCGCCCGTGCACATAACCATGCGTGGACCATCCCCTCGCCGGAGTACCCTGCTGCAACCCACTCCCCAGGATCTGCTGTCCTTGCCCTCTTATCCTTTTCCGATATCGTCACTCCCGGCGTAGGCGACCGCCGGCCTGAGATAACGCCTGGAATTCGGCCCACCCAGGGGAATTCATCGACGGAGAGACTCAGTACGCCACTCCACAGCGCTTTCACCCTTCCGGCGGCCCAAGGACTTCGAATCTGTCTCATGGTGTCATCGTGAATGTCATCACCAGCCGGAGATTCGGCAGCGGAGATACCCTCCGCTCCCCAATTGGTGGCTCCAAAATAGACTGGGAGCGCCCCTGATACGTGCGCCGCGCTGTGCACATCGTACATACCCTCCGATGCTGGTGTGCACACTTGTCCATTCTTGGTATCGGTTTCAGGCAGCGCCTCACGACCTGCACCAAACATGAGCTCATGCTCTCCGTCTGGCATTTGTGTGAGGTAATCAAAGCCCTTCTGGCTAGGACTATCAAAAAAGATATAGGATCGCTGGTCGTGTTTCTTCTGTGCATCGTTATCTCCAGTTGCTTGAAACTGGAGAGCCTTTCCAGGTCGTTGTGCGCTCATCGTCTCTCGAATCCTATACACGACATCTGCAAGGCCTGGAACAAGCCCACCGACGTACGCATTTGTAAGATGGACAACGTGAGAGGCGGTCAATTCTCCACGAGGCGTGGTCAAGGAATAAAATGGGCTCGTGCGCGAGGGTTCGATGATGGACGTGCACGGTGTCTGTGTGAAAAGTTGGAAGCTAGTTGGTGGTTATTTTCAGTGAGCCAGACCATTCTTAAATCTTATCGAGATGTTACCGACTGTTTGGAATGTTCCTCCAGGAGCCGGGAAAGAATGTCCGAGACAAAACGATAGGGTTGCATTGCACCCGCGCGCGATGTGATGCACCCAACAGCTAACGCGGACAGGTTGTATCTCTAGCAACGACATAGCTCAACACGGGCACACGTCTTCATAGACGGGGTGATCCACACACCTTTCTGGCATCTTCTCCTTCCCAAACGTGAAACGTGCTAGCTTCTTCAGGCATATCTATCTTGAAGAGGCTCAGTTTGCGCTTTGCCTCCACAAAAACCGACTCGTCAAAGAAAACATCAACGGAATGCACTTTCCGGCAGTCGGCATCGTCAGCCTCTGCCTCCGCGACCTCTAATAGCGCATCGAGATGCGCAAGCCGGAAGCGTATGATCTGCTGAGCCGCAGCCTTGCCAAATCTCTGCTTCACGTCTTCATAATCGTGGTATAGGGGCGGATTGATATGCCCACCATTCCTGTGCTATATCTTCAGTGTGGTTGCTTGGTGGACTGCCATACCCAAACACACCTGCCCGTCGCTCCAGAACATGTCTCCTGTGCCTCCAACATCACGACGCTCAGTGGGTCACTATTGTCATTTCGTTCTTGATCAATGTCAAGCAGCGTCCTGGAAAACGATGCACCAGATATTCCAGACCCAATGACGACTGAGGTAGCGCACGAATGAGCATGACTACACGATGTTCTGAAACATAAGACACCCACCGACATCTGCATGAGTAGGAAAGGTGTCACTCGAGACATAGGTAGCAATTGACGACGGAGGAAAGGTCCAGAATGACTGCGTTGGCTCCTGGATAGGGAGAGCAGTGCATGGAAGAAGCTCCGAAGCAACACAACGTTCGTTGGAGTGGCCTTTGCTGACGTTCTGAATGGGCTGGAAACGTGAAACGCAGTTCCCCATTGTTCAATTGACCAGGTCGCTGAAAGAAAGGAATCAACTTGAGTGCCGGCGTACAACTAGAAAAGACTGTTCAGGGGAGAAGGCGAATAGTGACCGGTGGTCCATTCCCCGAGTTTGAACTACCCAATCGGGGTGCCTCAAAGAACACGCTGTCTACAGATTTAGCCGGCTGAGCGCTATCGGACTCGGAGTCGGGGGCAGCACGATAAGTGACGGAGTAACATAACGTCACTGCCGTAACCACTCGACCGTTGCTGTAACATTGATATTTGATAAGAATGAAACCATCCACTTAGCCTCCGTCCGCCCAGAGGAGTGAAAAACATATGTAATTGCAAGCACAGAACCGTGGGAGAACTGGCAGTGGAATTCATTTGATTAACATGACGTCTCGTGGAAAACCTGAATGAGGTCCTTTTGGAACCGAGCGAGATACGCCACTAGTTCTTCTTCTGGGAGCGATGAATGGTCCAAAGCTTGCGTAAGTTGGGACCGGAGCTTGAACGCCCGATAATAATCAGCCTAGAGGCGATGGTACCAGACACAAGACACACCTTCAAGACAGCACGGCGGCGCGCTGCCATCATAGTCGTTTGGCTTTCTTCTTCCCTTCGGGCATGTAGGTCCGCCAGTGCATTTGCTACTCTCCTACCTTCCTCTATAACGTCACTGGGCAGATCGGCAAGTTGAGCAAGTTCCAGGCCTGTCACCTTACTGCTGTAATAACGAGTTGTCCTTGACAAACAAGGACTAACCATAGTGATCCAGGTCTTCAGGAAGACCATCCATTATTCTGCATAGAATTAGACACCAGACTTGCGTGGAATAACCACCTACTTGTACTTGAATACCATGCCGAGGCTAGATGCTGTTTTCCGTGCACGCTAACAGAGAATTCCTTTGAATGCAATGACAACTTGGAAAACAAGAACTACTGACCTGGACAGAGAGATGCAGACTAAGAACCAAATAGTTATGCAGCAGGCTTGTGTCTGAAATTAGGTCTTACTTTACTACCGAGGGTTGCCGGGAGAGTGTAGTCGACAACTCGTGGAAGTGGCTAAGGGTTTCCGGTAAGGTGTGAAACAACAATGGCACGTCAACTCAAAACAAGGAAGGACGGACGTTGCGAATAATACGAAACACTAAATGCAATGGGTCAGTAGAGTCGAATGCCAATCCTACGCCTACCTTGATCCTGACGAGTTCTTCTGCAATGGCGTGTGCAATCCCAACACCCTCGCAAGGAGAAGTCCCGCGGCCCAACTCGTCCACCAGGACAAGCGTTTTAGGTGTTGCGAGGCCTATGCCTAAGGTAAATCCGAATTCTGGTGAATCCGGAGTACTTTCCTAGTATCATCGCTGAGGAAGTCATCTCATTTGCAAATGTACTAAGGTTCTTTTCCATGTCATCGTCGTTGGACAAACGGGATAAAAGGGCATCATGAATGCTAAGAATACGGTAAGTTTAGGGGCCCAACATTGGATAGTTATAACTTGCCGAAAGCTTGCATACTCAGCGGGAACGAAGCAACCACACAACGCCATGACGACCAACAGACCAGTCTGGCGAAGATAGGTACTCTTCCCTGATCATATGTCAAGAAGGTATACAAGCTTTCGTTACCGATCTTCAGCGTACCGGACATGCTAGCGATAACACCCTAAGCTATTACCTCTCACACAATGACATACTCACTTTGGGCCTTGAATGATCTGGAAATGAGATGCATCACAGCAGTAGATGTCGTTCGCAACCAGTGTCCCAGCAGCATGGACAGTTTCGAGAATCGGATGTCGACCCGACTTAATCGCAAGAGTACCTGTAAACTCTGGGCGGACTGCGCGATCATTTAGGTCTGTCAATCTACATATTGCTTGCAACAGCAATACAAAAATCACCGTAGTTTCTCACTGCAACAAGGGTCAACGTTGAATTCTGCACTTATGAGTCGATACCTACTTATCGATGCATGTGCAAACGACCAAAGGAGATCAATCAAGGCCACCTGTCGTCATGATGAACCGTTGACAAATAAGGGAAAAGATACTTACCGCTTCAGAGGCAGTGTAAAGGGCACCAGAATGTGACAATACTTCAACTACCAACTCTTGGATAATCCTGATGGCGTCCTTCGATGCATCCTCACACAAGCAGACAAACACTCACTTATTACTGAGAATCAGGGTCTCGTCTAGCGCATCCTTCATACGTGCATTCAACTTCTTCTATGGGGGGTTGCTGGCACATAATTCAACTTCAGGTTAAGGCAGGAATTTACACACCAGTTCCAAGCTTGAAAATATCCATCTTCCTTTTTGTGCGGAAACGTTTAAAAAGCCTTTAGGAAGCTCCCCTTCCAATTCGTCTTTCTTCAGTGCAAAGACAAAACCGCTGTCTTGGTAGACAAGTGTCATCGGTAATCCATGCTTTTCTGACAATGCAGTGTTCAACTGGTATATATCACCGACATTTTCCTTGAAGGTTTCTCGCGCCACATCGAGAAGACGGTTGCGGTTAGCCTGGAATGAGGATGTTAGCGGTTCTTCCAGACCAAGCGGGGAACATCTCACCCTCACTGCATATACTCTGGCATTGACACCCGCGAGACCGCCCTGAATGGAATGATAAAGTAAGTGAGTGGGAGGGGCTTCACGTAGTCCACAAACCTTGTTAGGACCGATTGCATCATTCAAATTATCCGTAATAATGTCTGTGATTAGCGCAAGACGGTTATCCGAGATCATCTGAAGGATATATGCAGTAAAGATTATGTTGAGGTCAGCTATGTTTGCATACCTCGTGTATGAGGTGTAAGAGCTGAGATCTGCTGTTCTCCAATGCTTTCCGAAGGGCAGGCAGACTTCGGATGACGCTCTGAAGTGAAAGCATCTGGGAAACTCGGGCAGACGCAGATTTGGCAGAACTCGATGGGCGAACTTCGAGTGTTGCAAGCTGAACAATTGAAGGTATAAACTACTGTCAGAAGTGGCAATTGATCTGTCCGACCGATGATATTAACTTGTCGAAGTCCAGCTTGTTGAGATGTTTGAGTGCATCCCGGATTTCAGAGTATCGATCCTCGTTCTGTATGAACTCTGTAGAGTGAATCAGAACAAAAACGGAGGATAACGGGACGTTAAAGTGCCTGCTACGACATCAAGACGGGCATTAATAGCCTCGATACCTTGGATGTTGGGGCTTCATTATTGGGCCTGACAAATGAAGTAGGAAATTAGGCACCTGTCAACGGAGCCAAGATGTTCGTGCGCAACAAGCGAGAGGCCATCGCAGTATATGTATAATTGAGAACCCTGCACCCATAAATTCAATCAATAAAGCATCAGGTGAGGTATCTTACCCAAAGAGTGTATGTGACGATTTCTTGCGCATAACATTCTTGACGAGCTCAAGGTTTTTCGCTGTCTCAGGGTCAACAAGCATCGTCCCCTCAACGGATGCATAGTGTATGCGGAGAGAACCGGCTGAAAAACGGGTGTTCAAGCGACTTTCAGCGTACTTGAACAATGCACACGCAGCAGAAAGCGCGTAGTATCTAGCATGCATTTGTGTCAGTGCAGGGTACGTATCCGAGACGCATATATACTGCACTTGTCCGACACGGAGACGAGTGTGGCAGCTCGCTCATCGTTTTCGACACACAACTGCGTGATGAAGTCCATCCCTGCCACAGGTTACGAACATGGAGTCGCTGACGCGCGATGGACACACCTGCCCCGTCGTTCCAATACTTCCTTGCGACTGGCTCTACGGCTGTATTAGGAAACTCCTCCTTAATAAACTGGACCAGTAGGGATGTGGTTGCCGGTTTCTTCCCAGCAGACGCCAACGTCGCGTCCGTGGCAGCAATGAACGTGTCAGGCACAAGCACAAGCGAGGGGTAGTGAATGTGCATCTGATGCAGCGTCTTGACGTACGTCGGACAATCTGCCAACTTTAGGTAAAAGGGCCCAGCGCGGGATCCAGATCAGACGAGGAAGGGAAAAACGACTTTTGGAGAGGCTACCTGGACAAGCATGACGCGTCCCGTATCTCTATCCATTGCCGCAATGCCTACTTCGTGTGCTACTCCACGACTTTCGAGGAGAGCAATCACGTAGCTGCTTTCGTGTCTCGTCGACGCAGCGGTCTGCGGCCGAGCAGTTCCCGGACGCGTCGTTCCCGGGCGTGATTGTCCGGTCCACGGACGCGTTGTGTCAGTACGACGAGACTGCCCCGAGCATAAAGGATGGGACGGTGTGGAAAACGCGTCCATGGGGGAGAGTCAAGTTGTGGAAAACGGTACGGTGAATCTCTGCTCTTAGGACGTCAACGCGTCAACGTTTGACTCCCCTGTTTGGAACAAGGGATCGAACTGGTAGTGACATTACCAATTTGGACGCGTCATGCAAGCACCAGGAATTTGACACACCTACAACTTGAACAAGTCCTACGAACCCTTGGACAATCGTCGATGCAAGCTGGAGGTGGTAACGACGATCTACGTCTCCCTGAATAATTGCATCGTCATTTCACACCGACGACATATGCAACTCTAGCTCGTATAGTAAAAACTTGTGCTTATTCTACATGAAATTGCTGGACATGGGGGAAAGGGGGGACAAAAACATAAAGAGAACCGAAGATGACGAACGAGGCAAGACTAGGTGCTAGATACCATGACATCCCAACAATCTCAAACGTTATTGCCAAGATGTCCAGCAATGATGATAGTCACGTGACACAGGGACAAAAGATGAGTTAGCACTCGACAACAAACCAACAAGATGATGAGTGCAGGGAGCTTACTCCCACGAAGGCGATGTACTGTAGGAATGCGAGCGTACAGTAGATCCGTTTTGGGCGGGGCTGGAAGGTGACCAGTGTGGGGACGTCGGACTGTATGCCGGTGACGCCGGGGCTGATGAAGGTAACCATCAGTGGTCCAAGCACAGCTGCAATCAAATACTCACAATACGCCGGAGCTAATGAACCAGATAGATCAGCAACGGTGGAAGGCAGATCGTGAGGAAAAACTCACAAGCTGGGGAATACGTTGGGGAAGTGGGAGCTATGAAAGAGTGGGCATGTTGAACTCGGCAGGAAATCACTACTTACAATATTTGGGCGACGAAGGCGAAGTCGGGGAGGTTGGAGAATACTTCGGTGAGGACGGAGACATATGAGCCGGGGCTGCCAATGACGTTAGTGTTGAAGTCCAACGAGTGGTAGTGGAACATACAAGCTACAGTCATAGCAAGGTAAGGTTAGTAGTGTTAGCAACATACGACGAACATAACTAGAGAGATGCGTACTCGGTGAATCTATACAAGTGTCAGAAAATACCCACAGTAGATGGAACGAACACACTCACATCTCGGGGATGCAGGGCTAAACGACGGACTGGTTGGCGAGTATCGCGGCGACGTAGGGCTGAACGACGGGGACTGGGGGCTATACCTAGGCGACGTGGGTGAGAACGACGGTGACGTAGGCGAATATCTTGGACTCGTGGGTGAGTATCCCGGCGACGTCAGATTTAGCGCGGGAGACGTGGGCGAGTAGGTCGGCGATGTAGGTGCCCTGCCTCGGTCGTAGAATGGCGACGTTGCGTACGGCGATGTTCCGAAAGGTGACGTGGCGCCGCCAAATGGCGATTGCGGAACGTATGGGGATGTCGGGGAGTATGCGTTAGGAGAGCTGGGACTGTAACCGGGCCCAGCAGGAGACATCCCACCGGCGCCGAGCGGACTTTGCCCGTACCCAAGGAATGAGAAACTTGCGGCGTCTTCGCCACCTTGGACAGCGAGCGGTGAGAACGCAGCTGACTCGCCTTTGAACGCGGTCTCGGACCATGCAGGGGAGTTGGTATCGTATGGTGTCATTGCCACCTGTGCTGGAGTCATACCGCCGTCCGCATGGGCTGCGAGCATATTTTGAACGGGGAGGCGGTGGTCGACGATAGCGTCCTTGAGCATGTCGATATCCAGAGCAACATCAAAAGCACCGGTTCCCATTGGTGCCAGCTGCCCAAACATTACGTTTTCCGCGATACCGTGACAGTCGTCCTTCTCTCCGACGGCTGCAGCCTCCATCAAGATCTCCACCGTCTCCTCGAATGAACAGCGCATGAGAGCGCCCGTATCCGCGCGATTGATACCGTGTCGAGTGATGGCCATCAGCGAGCCGCGGTGCGTCATAAGGTCGCAAAGTAATGCGAGATGTCTGTAGTTCACATACGAACCGTCGAATTCGATGACACCACGCAGCTCCTTCATGATAGCTCCACGTGCGGCCTCGATGCCCAACACGTCGAACACCTCCACGCAGCTGTTCGAATACGTCCGCGTGAAGTCAACGCCATCGACACACATGACAGCCTTGAGATTGACACCGTCCGTCTCTAACATCCATTCCTTTTTCGTCTTGATGGAGCCCTCCTCGTTGTGGAACACCATGTCATGCTCCTGCAAGAAGACGCGGCGAATACTAAGTATTCCACGGAGATTGACGGAGTTGAGCATCGTGTTCTCCAGCTGGCGAAGGAATATATCCTCTTCCGTGGTCCCCATTCCGTCCTCGTCCTTGTTTGCCCCACCGAGGATACGACACCGGACGACGAGCTTCTCCGAGTTGTCTTCACTCCAGATGACGAATAGGTCTGTCTTGAAGTTCTCCGCAATCCGACCAGCGACGTACGCCATCGTCAACTTCCTGTCTATCATCCGTGCTCGGTCGAGCACCAAGCGGAGGAGCCAAGGGGACTGAAGATGCAGCTTGGACTCGATCTCTTCATCCGGGATCGCGAAGAATGACTCCACGAACACAGAATCCTCCTCGATGATAGTAGACGTAGGATCAGGGTCGTACCAGATTTCGACGGCAGCAGTGACGGTGCGAAGCGACGTGTATGCCAACTCTTGCTCCACATTCTTCGCCAGCGTACTACTCTCCGCAAGTTCCGGCACCAAGTATACCGAGAGCGATGGCGTCTTGATATTGGTGGCCACATTAATAATCTCCTTCAGACGCGGGACACCGAGGGTCACGTTTTTGCTAGAAACACCAGCGTAGTGGAACGTATTTAACGTCATCTGGGTCGCCGGTTCACCGATTGACTGCGCGGCGAGCGTGCCACACATCTCGCCAGGGTTTACGAGCGATTGGTTGAACTTGGCTTCGATTTCTCCCAACACCCACTCGAACGCCTCCCGATTCAGATGGTACTGCTCCAGCACCCGTCGTGTCGCTAGTGTCGCACGCACGTGCATACGGAAGGTAAGCGAAGAATTAGCTTGAACCTCTTTGCTCATGGGGTCGTCTCCAGGGATAGCAAGGAGTCGCTCGGTGAGCTGGTGTACAGCATCGACGATGTACGAGGGCTCCAGGTCACTGGGCTTCCGCCGATCGATATGAAAGATTTGCGTGGCGTTCTGGATGATGCGCTGGAGATTGACAGGGAGGTAATGCGGTGTGAGGCCATCCGCACGCGGGAACACGAATTTTCGCAAGACACGGCGGTCTTGCACGAGCCGCGTGTACTCTTCATCCAGTTTGACCTGCAACTCCAACGAGCTGTCGTCGATACCAATCTGCAAGACTCCTGGTAGAAACCCTCCTTCCTTGTCAGTCACGTCCACCCTGTAGTTATGCTCGAATTCCTTGTCCGACATCCCAAATGTCTCGATCTTCTGCCGCTCGATGAAGGCACCGTCCATGCCATCTTCGCCATAAATAAACTGGATGAGATCTCCGAGGGAGTTCCGCACGGTACCGTCATAGCAGACCATGACATCCTCCAACGCCTTGACAAGACGTCGTTGGATATAACCAGTCTCGGCTGTCTTCACGGCTGTATCGATCAATCCTTCTCGACCAGCCATTGCGTGGAAGAAATACTCTTGAGGCGTCAGCCCTCTCAAGTAGGAGTTCTCCACGAACCCTCTTGCCTCGGGACTGAAGTCGTCCTTCGTAAAATGTGGTAGTGTCCGATGACGGAATCCAAACGGTATACGGCGCCCTTCCACACTTTGCTGCCCCACACAGACCGACATCTGGGAAATATTGATATAGGAACCCTTTGAACCGGCGGTGACCATCTGCTTGACATTGTTATCCTCCTTTAAGTTCTTTTGAGCGTATTGTCCGGAGTCATCACGGGCGCGGTTCAGCTCCCGCTCGACCTTGCTTTCAAACGACTCTCGGATGGTCATCCCCGGCATGGGCTTGAGCCGGTCATGGTAGGCATCTTCAATGATCTCAGCGACCTGCTGCTTCTTCTCCCCGATGCGTTGAGTAATGTAACTCATGACTTTGGGTCCAGCGATCGTGTCACCGATACCAATGCTAAAACCGTTGTGGAATAGCCAGAAGTTGACAACCATTTGGATCCCCGTGAATACTTGTCGCGTCGCCTCGGGACCCTTCTCGCGGAAGACGACGTGAATCAAACCGCCCTGGGTTGCACCCACGGTCTTTTTGTCCACAATCCCGAACAGGATTTCGCCGTTGTCGACCATCATACCATCATCAAAGACGGGATTCGACGACTTTGGATCGGGTGCGCGGTGAATGTTGATTCCCCGAGGAATGACCATGCTCAGAATTTGTTTCCCAGTCCAAAGAGGCTTTGGCTTGATTATAGCAGGAGTTGGGACATTGCCGTCCCAGTCAGGAATCCAGAGAAGAATGTTTTGGACGTGGTTCCAGTCCAAGAACGCATCTCGCAGGGTAAACTTACGGATACCGCACAACGTATCCTGCACGATACCCATAACGGGCTTGTTCGCTTGTGGGGATATGATCTGCAGAGATTTCATACCACGCTCGAAGGCGATGGTAAGCCAAACTACTAACCTGGCGTGGAACCCACGCAACCTGGCTCAATTCGGCACGGGTTTCTTCAGACTGAGGTATGCTAGAGTCCCGCTGAGTCAAACAAACAAGCCAAACGAAGTAAGGTGGACATACTGCATGTTCATTTCATCACCATCGAAGTCAGCGTTGTAAGGTGGCGTAACAGATAAATTTAGACGGAATGCTACGAAGCCGAACATCAGTCAGCCCACTTCAAAGCCGGATCCAGAAGGAAACGAAGACACACTAGAGTACGGCATCAACTTCACCCTATGGCTCATCATACTCATCTTATGCAAACTAGGTTGTCGGTTAAAAAGAACGAAACTAGCGGTCGCTCACCACGTCAGTCCCTGCGACAATAAATGGCAACCCCAAAACGAAACGACTTACTCTCCATCTTTGAGATGTCTCTCGACAATCCATCCATATTGAAGGAAAGCATCGGCATGCTTGTTGTATCGCAAGTCTATGCGTTCGCCCGTATCCCGAACAACGTATCTTGCTCCAGGATATGTCGAAGGACCATTCCGAACAAGCTCCTGGAGATAGGCAATGTTGTATGGCGTCACTATACCCCAAAAGGATAAGTCACTTTGGAACTTTGCCACGCCAGTAGGTCACACATACCTCGTTCAGGATACGTCAAATTCATGGCGATGCTCCTCGGCACACCGACCTCATCCAACTCCAGATTTGGATCACCAGTGATGACGGTCCGCGCGGAAAAGTCCACACGCTTCCCCATCAAATTGCCACGAAGACGGCCTTCCTTGCCTTTTAGACGCGCACGAATAGCTTTCACAGGACGGCCACTCTTCTGCAGCGCTTGTGGTATCCCAGCTATATCGTTGTCCATATACGTCGCAACATGGAACTTGCCGTGGCATACTTGCGTCAGCAACGGGATACGGACAAATATTGCTAGACTCACCTGCAATAATTGTTCAAACTCCGTGATGACGTGTGCAGGAGCTCCTTCTTGTTCGCAACGCCGAACGTTGGCAGAGGCTTTGATAATGTCTCCCAGCTTGTAGGTCAAATCGTCTTCACTCCTCATTGCACCTCCATCCACGGCTATACTCGGGCGAACAGGAGGCGGGGGAACGGGCATCACAGTCAAAATCATCCACTCAGGCCGCGCATATTCGTCAGAGAGCCCAATCAAGTGCAGATCCGAATCGGACATCTTTTTGAACGTCGTGTACACTTCAGAAGGCGTAAACAGCCTTTTGTCCGGCTGCAGTGACTTGACGTCCTGTATGCATAGCAGCAAAACGTTTAAGAAGGCAAGTCCTCAACGTGCTGCGTCGCTGACACGAACCTCGTCCTCGTCTTTGGGTCGCTTGTACTGGACAAATAACTTGAGGCCCTCCTTCCGGATAAGTGGTTGGATGTGGCCACAACCTCCATGTCCTTTCTTAGGCTCATCGGCATCCCCTTCGACACCCTCCTCTTTGGGTTCGTCGGTTTCGCAAGTCATTTTTGTCTTGCAGTGCGTCCAGACAATCGCCATCCGTGCTTTGGGATCGCGAACATGCCGTATTTTGTCGGCAAAATTAGGGTCGGACTAATAAACGCACATCACATTGGAGGAACGACACGAAAATTGCAAGGATGCAGGGATAAAAAAACGTCAGTAATCATGTTCGGAAAGAAGATGCGACGTGCGCAAAAAGGTTGCTACTACAACAAAGATGCGTCACAAGGAGGCAATGGACAAGCACAACGTTGACGTATATGCTAGGCCACAAGGTGCAACAACTCCCACCTGCGTCACAGGCAAGAAAGTGGCGTAAGAATCAGGACCACGAGGTGCGCCGTCAGCACACCAACAGTGATCACTGTCTCATTTTCGCACTCCTCGTTCAGCGCCCCATTTCACCACACACCTCGTGTCCAACCAACACTGGGCGCTTGCAATGGCTTACGCGGCGATCAAGCGACCGAAAACGCGCGTTAACCACGCCACAGCAGGCCAAACGCCTCGAGAACTCGAGGGACTGCCGTGGTGCGGGCTTGGGGTTCTCCAGTGGATTATGGAGAGAGCCCCCAGAAAATTGGGAGGTGGGGTGCAAAACGAGTAGAGTTAGATGCGACTCACGATATCGGCCTTAAGTTTCCCACAGTTTACGCATATGGATTCGAGAATCTTTTTCACTTTGACGATGAAGCCTGGTGGAACGTAAGTACCTATTAGGTGTATCCTGACATGGGATGGGACGAACCTGGATGAAAAACTGGCCTGGCCAACTCTATGTGGCCAAAGTGACCAGGACATTCGGACATGCCCTCTCCGCAGGTTTGGCATTTAAAGTTTCTGTCGATGGTACCCATGCGGGGATCCATCAAACCACCAAGCTTAGGTTTATGAGTGGCCTCATCCATGACCTCTGGATGCTCGATCTTGGCTACAGAATAGGCTTTCTGTGGAATAGGAGGTCAATTAATAACCTGAGACGGGAAGAGGGAGGGTCAGTGGCTCGCACGATTTCCTCCGGCGAAAGGATGCCGAATTGAACTTCTTTGACCTTGCGGATGGGAGCCGCTGAGTACGCGAACTGGTGACCAAGCATGACTGAGGGCGATAGCAGTAGAGACTGAACGCGCGTCTGTATCAGGTAGAGGGAACAAAGGAAGGGAAAGAGTGTCCAAGACGTGAATTAACGCGAATCGAGGGTCGTAACGATCTTTACAAGGAGGAACGTTGAGGAATTGCAACTTTTTGTGCTTTGATGTGGGACTGCTGGTGGGTTGAAAAAGGCGAAAAAAAGGCGGACAAAACCGCGGAAAAACGGGTGAACGGGACTCCTTTGAGGTCGTACGACTTCAGGGGCTCGAAAGGATGCCTTGCAGGGGTCGTTGGGCTGCACGACGAGGAGCGCTGTTGACCCGGTCTTGAGCGACGATGGTCGTTTGGGAACAACCTGTGAATGAGTCGCACGTTCTAACTCCGACACAATTCACCAGTGTCGGCTCCGAGTCACTCGCGTTGCTTTGTCACACAAAACAGCACGAGAACACCCCCACCATGGAGGGTTGATCCATATTTGGGCGCCCGGCTTGATCGGCACCACCACGGGATGCATGGTCGGAGTCTAAATGTCGGAGCTACGTGGAGGCGGCAGAGCTGCGGCTGTGTGCAAAGCTGCTATCGAGGCGTACGACGACCAAAGCAGGATGACATCGCTGACCAGCTGGCTCTGGGGAACGTCCCAGATCGACGAGGCCGTCGGTGAGCACCGTCCTCGTCGTCGCGGTTGACGTCGAGCACTGACCCCCCGCAGACAAGGCGACTTCCGAGCTCATTCCCGCCGGGACTGAGGACGTTGCACTCAACCTCGAAATATGCGACCAGATCCGCTCAAAGTCGGCCCCCGCCAAGGACACTATGCGTGCCCTCAAGCGCCGTCTCAACCACAAGAACCCGAACGTACAAATCCTCGCCCTCGGTGTAAGTGCGCTCTCCCGCCTTCGACACGCGTCCCTCACCTGCACCCACAGCTCACAGACATATGCGTCAAGAACGGAGGCGATCACTTCTTGGTTGAAATAGTATCCAGAGAGTTCATCGACAACCTCGTTTCTATCCTCAAGGTCCCTGGTCTGAACCACACTGTCAAGTCCGACATTCTCAAACACATCCAGAACTGGGCTCTCTCATTCGAAGGAAAACCATCCTTGAGTTACGTAGGTCAGGTTTACAAGACGCTCAAGAGTGAAGGTCCGTTCGACGCTTTTCTTCATTCATGTTTACTCAGGGCGACCAGGCTACGAGTTTCCTCCCAAGGACCTCGCCCGAGCCAATTCAGTTATGGTGGACACTTCAACCGCCCCAGAATGGATAGACTCTGACGTCTGTCTTCGCTGTCGAACTTCGTTCACGTTTACAAACCGGAAGCACCACTGCCGTAACTGCGGCCAAGTTTTCGACCACCAATGCTCATCCAAGTCGATTCCTCTTCCCCATTTTGGTATCACTCAGCCTGTCAGAGTTTGCGACGGTTGCCACCTGAAACTTACGCGCAAGAGTGAACGGATGTGCGTGCATAATGTTCATATTTCTTGTCGTTCGTACTTAGTCTATGTAGCGACAAAGGCCATCGGAACTCTGCAAGCATGTACAGCCCCCGAAACGCCAACGCCCGTGATCTCTTCGACACAGAGCTACAGCGTGCAATTCAACTTTCCCTTGAGGAAGTCGGCGCATCCTCTGCATCCACCAAGCGCTCTGGGTACGTTCCCTACCAACCGCAGCCGTATTCCCAGCCTCCCGAACCCCCCACTGTCGACCGTACGACCTACCCCGATAGAGACAGAAGAAAGTTGGCTCCAACAGCATCCGCAATTGCTGAAGATGAGGATGACCCAGATTTGAGAGCTGCAATCGAGGCAAGTTTGCGGGAGGTAAACATGCCGAAGCCAAGTGCACCGATGGGAGTGGCGTCCGCTGATGACGTGGGCCACCCTTCTTCCTACCCACCAACTGTCACTCCTACTCCATCTGTGTCCAAGATCCCCAACTATGATCTCGAGCCTCTTGAATCGGATGCCATCCTCACATTCAGCCAGACCGTCGAACAAGTACAATCACAGGGTAGAAGAGACATGTCGCGGTATCCCGCCGTTAGCGAATTGTTTGACAAGGCGAACGGGCTGAGACCCAAGCTTGCAATGAGTCTGGACGATACCGGGAGAAAAGAACGTAGGTGCCTGTTTCATTCATCCGTGTTCAATTCCATTAGATTGGTTCTCATGCCTCCTTAATTTTAGAACTCCTGACTGAGATGCACGAAAAACTGTCGCAAGCAGTTAAACTCTACGACAAATTACTCACTAATCAGATCTCTCACCCGGCTTGGCGTACTACTCCAGAACAGGGTCGCCCGTCAACGCTTCCCTCGGGACCAGCATATGCTCCAAATGGGTATGCCCAGTCCCAAGGACCATCTGAGTATAATCATTGGGCCCCCTCGACCTCTGCGTACGCATCCAGAGGGGATCCCGTCCCTTCTCAAGTTCCGCAATCACCTACTGTACAGACTTCCTTCCAACCATCGTACGCTCCGCCCCCACCTCCGTTGTCGAGCACGTCGGGACCTTCGTATGCCCATCCTCCGTATTCGTATAATTCCTCTACAGCTGAGCAAGAACCACAACGCCAAATGACGTCACCACCTGTATTACCCGTAACCTTGCCACCACTACAGCCCCTACCCGGAGCGCAAGCAACGCATGGTTATCAACCGGTGTCTATCATACAATCGATCCCCCAAATCCACCTTGGTGACAACCTGGGCGCAGTAAACGGACAAGGACTAGGACTCGGAGCGCAAAGCGTGCTACCTCCCCACGAATCCCACTCCCAACCCGTCACACAACCCACACCGACCGCATCAGTCTCTGCGCTCCCTCCTCCCGTTCCTCCCGTCAGCGCGTCCCCGAGCAGAAGCACCATCGTGCGCGCCCACACCATCTCGTCTCGACCATCCATCGCTTCGCCTCCTCCACCTGCACAACCACATTCATCACTCGCGCGGTCGACTACAGTCTCACACGCTCCACCCACCCACGCCCGCCCACAGTCTTTTTCACGCGCATACCCTGCGCACACGCCCCAACAGCTCTCGCATCCGCCGCTTCCTCAGTTTCAGCCAAACGCACCGCTTCCTGCCTTCCCTACCGTCCCGACGAGCACCCCGCAAGTATTCGACCTGTACGCACCGTCCGTGCCGTCTGCACCCCCGCAAGAGCGGAGGGAGGATATGTTGATCGAGCTTTAGCCCTCGCTAGGTGACAGTATTTAATTTACTGGGGTGTTTACTGCTACCGCCTGAATTGGTGACTACGCGTAATACATACAATGGTTTACTTGAGAGGCGTTCTGTCGAGTAAGCTCCAGAGTAACAGGATGAGGGTATATGAGGGGACCACGCAGCCTCGCTCTTGAAACAGTCGTCGAATTCAATGTCAAGGAGAAGTACGTGGTGAGCGAGGTCCGAACAGTCCTGGGCTTCCATGTTCCGGCACAAGAAAGTGGGACTCGACAGACGGCGGGGTGGGAACCAATGCAGGATCGGCTGTGGCACGCACTTGAACCGTGGTTGGAGATGCTCATGAAAATGAACTCACGTTGCCATGTGGCCCATAACGATGCCTGTCTCTCAGGCATTGGGATCGGCTCCGGTGGGGGTGGAGCGTGACGGACTCCTCGCAGCGAAACAGAATGCCACCCCGGGCGAGGCCGTGGACTTTCGGGCAATGGAATACCAGCTGGCGATGGCCATACTTGAGGAGAGGAGTACTCGGGCGGCCTGGAGTACGTTAGATAACGGTTCAAATAGTGAACAGAGCGACGAACCAATCAGGACCAAATTCTTCGTCTGGGGCGAAAATGGATTGCATCGTTAGAAGATATCCAAGTTCGCTGGAAGCATATCAGTATCACGACTCGGTGGACGACGAGAAAGAGTACTCGCTGCTGGATGCTTCGGCGTTCCTCGCGCAACTTGCCAACTTCGCCCAAGAGCATACGAACTTCTGTACTGAGAGCCTTGCTGAATTCATCCAAATACTATTGGAACAAATGTTAACCATAAAGTACGGCCAAGTAAGACAGTGATGCTACGCACGCCCTGTACATTGTAAGGAACCTGCTCGTTTGCTGTAGCACGGATAGCATTGATGATCTCTTCGTTCCGTCTCACGCCGTCCTCTCTCATGACTAAACGGGTAATGGTAAATAATGAATTCCTTCCAAGTTCAAGTCCCTACCATCTGAAATGACATAGAGCGACTCTCTGTATTCCGCGTTCATTCTACAGAATTCCTCGAGTACATGCCCGATCTCTATCAACGGTGTTTAGTGTCGCAGTACTAGTCGACTGAACTTTATTAACATTCGACTCACCTGGGTTACTCTCGTTCGCTCGTTTTCCCTGTTCTTCTCGCTGCCTGACTTGTTCATCCACTAGCCTCGACGTCATGCCTATCAATTCTCGTATCTGTCCACTGAGTTCTTCCTTCCAATGCAATTTCTCTGTCCACTGTTGTTCTATCAAAGCCCTCTTCTCCCCGTACAGGGCCAACATTTGTCGAATCAGGTCGCTGAGGTCCGCCAGCTGATCGCGCAATGCCTCGTCTCCTTTTGCAGCCGCTATCTCCCGCTCGTTCCCCGTCGCAAAAGATAGCTCTCGCTTGCCATCCGGGTCAACACCTGTATGAGCGACCCTCCCTTCGTGAGAAGTGATTTCAATTCCACGACCTTGTTGTCTCTCTATCTGGATGACGTCCGGATGGGCAAAGGCACGCCTTGGAGTCGCATCTTGCGGGGTACTTTGAATCAGTTCGACGGCTAGAACTTGGTCATCGTCTACAGAGGCCAGAATCGAGGAAGGTACGTATTTCGCTTCGGGTTGTGCAGTTTCCTCCATGCAGATGTTGTCCGTTCCGGAAGGCATATAAACATGGCTCGTCGGCGAAGCAGGATCGTCCACTACGTCTAACCGTGGGTCTCCGTCTTCCCCGATTGTTGAAGGCGAGGGGGTAGTTACAAGAACGCCACCAGACCGGGTTTCTGGCAGCTTTTTCTGATCTGCAGGGACGACGGGGTCAGCGATCAGTTGATTGATGGGACCCGACTGGGGATTGGTGGTCGGCGCCTGCGAGTCAAGACTGTTAATTGTGTGTTGGAGAGTTGGACTCGCTGGAAGACAGGAGGGTGGGAGTCTCACCTCCTCAGCAGCCTCGTCATCGTGAATGCGTACGCTCAGCTCAGATGTGGGATCTAGTTCGCCACTGGCTTGTAAAGGAGTATCTATGTGGTGGGCAGCTTCTTGTGTCGGCGTTATTGGACCTAGAAGGGGCTGAGGATCGATGGGAGCATTGCGACTAGGCGCTTCACCAACATCTCGTTCGAAGAGGGGTCTGGAGGCACTTCGGGTATCGCCTTGGTGCGCGCTGGACGCGATGTCCGTCGGTTGTGCAGGCGGGTGTGGGTCTTCGCGCTGACCCTGGGCCAATGTCTCTGCTAGAAACTCGACGCGGCGCAAGCGTTCGCTGAATTCTTCGTTCTCTTGCGGCGCGGAGATCGACTGACGAAGTTCGTCCAGGATGCGATTAGTAGAGGACTGTGCTCGCCAAAGCGCGTTGGTCTGTTGAAGTACCAACGCCAACATGCCGTGGATGGTGGACATGGTGATAGGTTCCGCTGGATGAGTTGTGCCATTAGAACCTGTAGATTGCGCAGTTGGAGGCGAAGTGGGGGGAACATCGGGTGACGGTAACCTCGATAAAGATTCGGCCAAGGGTCCGGTTAGCCGTGGTTCGAAACGGTGGGTGGGCGGAGTTTCGGTGGACCCTGCCATCTTGGAGATACTACAAGGAATTTGAACGTGTTGAAGCTAACGTTTTAACTGCCTGCTAGGACTCACCCGAACAGAATCTAGCGCTGGTACTGTCGGACATCTTAGTCCGGTGTCGTACGTACACATTTCTCAAGCCATGATATCGACGAGCGCTCGAGTGTTGACAAGTCCTCCGACATGCCCGACCCCCCACCACGGGTGTACGCAAGACATTTACTTCCGTTCGGTTATGGATATCCTCTCTGGACCCCAGAACCAGGTCACCAGTTCCTGCGCTATCGCCGTGATGGTCTCATGATTGGAGACGTCGGCGTCATCATCCCAGAAAACGGAAGCTTTGACGTCTTTTTCAACATCTGTCTTCCCCGCGACCATCCGTTCCATCGGGTCAATGGCGTACCAGATAACTTTGCACACATCGACCTCGATGACTTGGACGTTGCGGTCTATCCCCACGCTGAGAATTCTGGTAGCGTCATTTCGACATCTGCAGTGACGACGCTTAGGACTGTCGAGCCTAACAATGGGTGAGCCACTGGCATGTCTGTGCAAGCAAACGACGGCGTGACGCTGACGATGGGACATCTTGGAGAGCTGGCCACCAGAATGCCCTGCCAACATATGAATTCAATCTCTCCTCCAGCGAAGGCGCGCTTCTCATCCTTCCAGACGGAGCCGAAAGTTTCTCTTTGCTCAAGAGAATGGCATTCAGAGACGTGGCTACTCGGAACGGGGTAGAGTGGTACAATTTCGCCGAGCAGCAACTTGGTCGTATCATCACTCATGACTCTCTTTACCTCATTACGGGGTGTTATAAGTCACACTCTTGGTCTGTTGCCGCGTTTCATGAAGCCTCGTCTCACACCGGTGTGACAGAATTTCCTGCGCAATTCAAGGCGGGCCAAACGAGACAGGGTAGCATTTCCTCGTCGTACACCTGGGAGACCACCCGTGCGCTGCATTGGCGTGTAGGGCCGCTAGGTAGTGACTGGACTGCGGTCCCAAATCAGGTGGTATTCATCAGCGGTTTCAAAATTGCGATAAGAGACAGCATATTGGGCAGAAAACGGGTGGAAGTCGAGGTAGACACTCCACCCATTTATTCAAAGCCTGCGAAGCTGTACGATAGTAACAAGGGTCACTCCCGAGCTGGACAAATTTGGAGGAGACTGGTGTTTAAGAGTGCTGGAGAGAGGTCCGGAGAGCAAACTGAGGCAGAGTTTGCCAACGACCCGGAGGCGACTCCAATAGTGGCCGGTGATTCCAAGGACGTCGGTGGGCATGTTACGGTCAGTTATATACCAGAAATGCTACAGGTCTGTACTAAATATTATGTTGACACTTCGCTGATACTGACAAATGTGCCAGAGCCTCCATCCTTCTGATATCATCAATCGATATTTGCTAAACAAGGTGTGTATTTTACCAGTACAAATGGATGGTTTCTGACTGTCTTGTTGTTCAGGAGCCCTCTGCTGAGGTTGCCGTCACTCACGACAGTCAGTGGAACATCCTGTTTGAAAAGGTTCATAATCATCATTACATCCTATCATCCAAGCTCTGATCGCTAGAAATGTCAGGGGTTATTGAAGCCGGAAGACCTTGGTAATGATGGTCGGTTAGAGAGTATAGTATCCGCAAACTATCGGTCACTCTCGCAAGACGGTGGGTCCTCCATCTCAAGCTGCTACGCATAGCTGAGTTGTTCTAGGTGTCGCATGCTTGCAAACCATCAGGCAAGTCTTATGAGGATGCCGATAACTTGTTCTGACGTGCACCTCACTCGACCAGCGACTCCTCGATACGACTTAGCGACATTGACGATGTCGTTCGTGAAACATGGAAAGAAGATAAGCTAGATGATGCCGAAGAAATACTATCAAAGCAAATCATCCGTCACATGGGCTCTGACCACTGCGCCTTCGCTACTCGGGCGCTTGTCCGGGCGCGTTTACGTCACTGGGATGCGGCCCTGAGGGACGCCGAAACAGTCAGGATCGAGTCCTTCTTCCACGATGCCCCCAGGCTAATCTCATTCTCTGGACAGTCGATTGACATCCAGCCATCGGTGGCCGCTCACGTCGCGAAAGGATTTGCGTTGTTTGGACAGCGAAAGTATGCTCCAGCGGTACATGCATTTAATATTGCTCTTCGCAACTGTGATGTCTGTGACAAAGTTCTTGTGTCTCTTATCAAAGTGAGCTGCCCATCCATGTGTGTCGTTGCGCCCACCACATTCCTGTTGTCAGTCTATTGTCTTGTTCGAGGTCGGGTATCGTGCTGAAAGTATGGCCGAGATTACTGACCTGATGGAACACTGTCCGGCCGAAGTCAAGTTAGCATGTTCCACTGCTCAGGCAGGTATTTCGAGACGAACGACGACGAGAACCTCATATCGTGTCGTATACAGGGTGAAATGTATATTCGGCTCATGACACTGGCGACCGAGAACGAGGACTACGACAGGGCGCTGCAGCTCTTGTCACGTGCGCAATCGCTTGGGCCATTCCATGCAGCTCCTGAACTGGAGACTGTTTCGTTGGTAAGTGCAAGCCTAGCGTACAGCGGCGTATGTTGACGCTCTTAGATATGTGGCTGGAGGTTTGATAACCTGGAATTTAGCCTTCATCAGCAAAAATGCGAAGCATTGTATGTCGCTGGGCGCACTAATGAAGCAGTGGAGTCACTCAGTGAAATGACGCGCGATCTTGGGGAGGATGTAAGGACGAGAAAGGATAACGCCGAGTGGATCACTAGTGAGTATGGACATTCGCTTTGATGTTTGATTCATACAATGTGTCTCGATCCAGCATTCACTCAACAATGCCTGAAATCATTGGAAAGCCTCGGTGACAGCGCATTGACGACGCAAAACTACATCGAAGCTATCAGGCATTATTCAGTGGTTTTAAGCATGGGTCCGACAACTCGTGAAAGAGTCCTGGTTAAGCGGAGCGCTGCACATGCAGCAGCAGGTGCATGGAATGATGCTTTGAATGACGCAGACGGGGTATGTTCTCTATCGTTGCTTTTGCGCCAGCTGTGCCAAATAACGTTATGGAGGCGATTGCATTGAACCCCCTTTCACCTTGGGGACATAAAAGAAGATTTGTAGTGCTACAAGGCACAGGACGTTACGAAGAAGCAAACCAAACTTTTAACATGCTTTCTACCCTCGAGCGCATTGCTAACCCGTATACCCCGTGTGAGCATGTCGCCCTCGAATCTGGAGTCACCACTGATAGAGCTTTGTTTACCCAGCGGAGACGATGGCTATCCAGAGGATGGATCCTCGCCTGCCAACTCTTCATAATTACCTGCCACATCTCAATTTGGATCACAAATCGATCATCGAGCCGACTATGACAGCCATACAGGGCGTTGATGCCCGACGTGCCATAGATAACTTGGACATGCTTCGCACGGAGCGAGACCAGATGATCCGAGAAATGAGGGCGCTCCCTTCATCGAACCAAATGGATCGGTTCGGACAACCACTTCAAGTTGGTGCCACCAGTGTGAACGAGGGATCCGGAACCAGCGCTGCTACCTCTGATGAATGCTCACCCGAACAGATGACTGCGTCTGAACGTTCTCAGAAGCTACGTGATCAATTGACCGACCTAATTCGACAGAATAGGGGAGACGACAAGGAAATGCCGGAGCTGAAAATGGTGTTGCGACTCGCCCAACAGCAACTCATACCGAGACCACAACAAGGCGAACAGAGTAGTATACCTGGTAAGTCACGACAAGCACTTTCTGGGATTCTTGCGTGCTGAATTTGTGTACAGTATTTGACTTGCTGGATGAGCTGCGCATGTACAACGCAAGACAAAGAGAGCTGCTTGACGCACTTTCGGGCTGTGAGCCGTGTCTTACGTTTTGTATTGTGAGACTACTTATTACTTGACGGGACATGATCTCAAGACTGGAAAAGGGACGCCACTGGCAGCAAAGGGAAACAGCAAGAAGCAGATGGAGGCAACGATCGCGAACAACTACCTTATGGTTTCCAGAGCGTGCGTATCTCGAAACTCTCCATTATGCTACCGCATCATGACTTGATATCACATTTTGCAGCTTCGAGAAGACTTCATCAGCGCACTGGCTGCGGAGGCTCAGGTGATCGTGGAAGAGGTCGCTAGGTTGGGTGGAGAACGCCGCCGTCTCCAGCAGTGCGTCAGATTCACTCCATGGATTATCAGGCCGGCTATGCCGACATCGCATCACAGAGAACTTGGACAGCTCATGATTATGAAATCCAAATACAATCCGGGCGGGGAATTTGACCCAGAATGGTTTGTTCCTAAGCTCCAGTGTTGTATCCACGCAGACATACTTAGTCATTCGTAGGAGGCCGGCCCCGGCCCCAGCCACAGCCCCGCACGTTCCGGAGAAGATGTCAAGGGCCCAGTCACAGAAGGAGCTTACACGACCTGCAGTCCCTCCAGAGCCAACCAGAGCCAAATCAACTGGCCCAGGAAATACCCAAAACAGTCGTCCTGGGTGGCGTTCCGTCGAACCAGTAGTAAAGCAGAGACCTCCCGAGAGTGGCTCCATTGGTCTGCTTGGACCTTCTACTCCTCGCACGATATCCTTGCTTGATATTGAATCCAACTTGACTACAGTCTCCTCAAAGGGTAGGTTTCCTGTCCAATGATCCCTACAGCTTCTAATCCCCACAGCTGTCATGATAGCAAGACCTGCTTCGCCTTCCGAAACCCTTGCCCTGGAACACCTTGAAGGTGATGAACCGATTTCGACGAACCCTCGACTTTCTCCCTTGTCCAAGCCTAGCCTAGATCGCAGTTCGCCGAAATGTGAGCTTGCTTCGCTTTGACTTACGGATGCATTTCCAATACTTGAATTTCGTAGTTGACGCATCTTCAGCACCAAGTCCGCTCTCACTTACGTTGCCTCGGTTGGGCGACTCCAAGTTTGATGTCCGAAACAAGTTAGCCTCGAACGTGACTGATGCTTTCCATGGGACAGACACTTTTGAAGGGGCTATAGATGCATGATGGTGACCTGATTTATGCCGAGTGGTGGAGATAAGGATCGGGTTTACTGCGAACTCCACTATACTGCTTCATAGGCGTGAGTGAAACGAGCTTGGAAAGCAGTATGGATCAAGGGATCACGCACATCACCGAGTTCCATCTTGTTCCCTCGCAAACAGCCTAATTTGGATAGTAGTCAGGAACCCGTTTTTCGAATCGGAATCCCCTCAATACTACTGCTGTACTCGATTGGGGACCGAGTTCGCAAACTTCTAACCGTAGCGATTTGAGTGCGAGTGCTGCACTGAGCCCGCAGTTCATTTCATGAGGCTCGACAGATAATATGTAAGTCGGCCTACATAGTAACTACGGCGGACCTACGACGGTTGTGAAATTTCCATAACTGTCACTTAGCTTGAGGTCTGCCTGTGTACACTGATCTATACCTGGTACCGGTCTGGAGGGCTCGGAAGGCGCTATAAGAACCACAGCACACTCGATAACTCTCAGGCTCTCCGGACTTGCTCTGCTACTGGTCTCGCAGACGCTACTAATGCCCATGTCGTCGACAATCATCGGTGCGTACCGAAACACTGAAACTGCATTGATCAATGGTGATGGTGCTGAACGCTGGACAAGAGCGTTCCTGGACCTCGCCTGTCAAAATTAACGTTGGTCGCTCCCTGAATGCGCTCGCCTTTTCTTCGAACGGCGATTATCTCATTAGTGCCAGCAACGACGGGGTTCAGGTATGGCACATGGAGGACGGCCACTGGCAACGAGTGGCAACGATGGCAACGCCGTATGTCCGTTGTATCGCCGTCTCAAAGGATGGCAGATGGATTGCGGCCGGGACATATTTTGGGGAATTGGTTGTATGGGATGCCAGGACATACGACAAAATCCTCGCGCTCGAGGGTATCAATGACATCTATAGTGTCGATTTCTCGCCCGACTCAACTCGACTTATCGCCGCATCAGCTATCAGCGAGGCCACCATCTGGAACATTGCAACCGGAGATCAAGTAAAACTCCACCACCCGACGTGTTGGCAGCGAAGTACTCGCCGCAAGGCAATCGATTAGCAACGGCCAATCATGAATCCGTTCGGGTCTACGACGATGACAATTGTCGATTGCTTGTGGACATCCCAGTTAAAGTCGCCGGGTGGTACGACGCGAGTCTTCTCTGGTGGAAAGAATACCTCTTCATCGTATCGGATGGTAAAATCAAGCAAATCGAAGCATCCACTGGGTCAGTAATCTCGGAATATCCATTTCCTTGGAGGGGCGACCAAGGACGCGTTGCTCTATCGATGCACGGGGAATTTATCGCATACTCTACAAACCGTACCATCACGTTTTTGGACGCTTCGAAGCATGCTCAGCTCGGCATCTTCCAACATACTCAAGACATATGTTCAATGGCAGTCTCGCCAGATGACCAATTTCAACTCGCGATAGGTGGAGAGGGCGGGGAAATCATTGTCAAACGTCTCTCACACATCACTGTATGTATTGTTCTCATCGGACTATGGCATGTTTGAACAATACCAGGAACCAGATATTCGGATCGACGACGTTGCACTTGATTTGTGGAAGCAAGATCGACTCGCCAATGCGGAAGCGTTACTGACAGCAGAAATCCACAAGTCTCGAAATAAGAGCCATCATGTACTCGCTAGTCGGGCACTCATCCGAGCACGCTTGGGACAGTGAGACGCAGCTATCAGAGATGCCGAAAAGGTGATTAAAGATTTTCTCTCCCTCTGACCTATGTACTAATTGGTCCTTTTCACTAAGTCTGTCAAAATTCAACATTCCATCGTTGATCTCATCGCAAAGAGCATAGCGCTCGTTGGAAACGGCAAAAAGCATGACGGATATCGAGTATGCGACATTGCATTTGAGCACTTCCATTCAACTTATGTCAGTTTTATTCTATTGATGAAGGTGTGTCCCATCCATTTGGACCAAGTTTTCCCTCAATTGCTTATATTATTCAGGCTATCATAGTGTTTATGGCTGGCGAACATGAGGATGCGATATCCAGAGTAGAAGACCTCGTTGTTACCGTATCCATTAATTCAGCCTGCCATGCGGTTCAGGCACGTGTATAGCGCGCTATTACACGGCGAATATTATTATTGACACTTCTAGCAGGCATATATGTTTTTTCTCCTTGGAAATTTACGTATGGATAACGGCGACTACGAAGGTGCGATACAGATGTTTGAACGTGCACAAGACCAGGTGCCACACAATACGAGTCGACTGCTTTTGACGGTCTCACTGGTAAGTTTCTCGATGGCGATATCGCGTTGTTTTGAGATCAGTCATCCGTCCTTTCAGATGTCCGGATGGAAATTTGATAATCTCAGCATCACGATCCAACAGCGTCTTTGCGAAGCCTTGTACGCAATGGGTCGCACAAACGAGGGTGCAGAATCTGTCC
>JBBPKJ010000202.1:0-37129 GCA_038089195.1 Brasilioporus rufonigricans
TCCGACGAGGGGTAAAGGGTCACAATGAGGGTTGGTATCAGTAATGTGGAGGAATGAAGGATCGCGAAAGAAATGAATATAGTCCATATGAGCTGTAGGTACGCGTCCGATGTGGCACATTTGGCCCATGCAGGTACAGATGGTGGACAGAACGGGTCGCGTTCGTACCTGTGCGTGCGCTTGCTAACTCTAACACTCCCCCTCAAGCCACGCGCAGGCCGAGTTCTGCGGTGAAGTGCTTGACTTTCGGGGACGGAAGGGCCTTGGTGAGCGTGTCAGCTACCATGTCGTTGGTAGGACAGAATATGAGCCGGATTTTACCTTCGTCGAGTACCCAGCGAATGAAGTGGAAACGAATGTCAATGTGTTTAGTACGCGCGTGGTACTGATGGTCTTTGGCAAGCGCAATCGCTGATTGATTGTCTGAAAAGAGAGTAGTCGGGGAGTCGTCTGGAGTAAAGACTTCACCAATAAAGGAACGGAGCCACAGCACCTCCTTGGTGGCATGCGTTGCTGCGACGTACTCGCTCTCAGTGGTTGATAACGAGATGATTTCTTGTTTCTTTGACGCCCACGACACAGCTCCTCTGTCGATTAAGAATGCGTAGCCCAATACGGCTCTTCGGTCCTCGGCCATGCTGCCATCAGCGTCTGTGTATCCCTCTAGCGGCCTTTTGGCTCCACCGTATGTTAGCCGTAGATTTACTGTCCCAATCAGGTACCTGTAGATGCGGCAGACAGTGTCCCAATGAGGCATGCCCGGGTTGCTGCTAAAATGAGAGACTGTGGAGATGGCGTACGATATGTCTGGTCGGGTACCTAAAGCGGCGTACATGAGCGAGCCAACAGCCTCGCGGTACGGGATATGCTGCATGGCGGCGTGCACTGCGCCAGTAGACGGGGACTGCGCAGTGCTGAGCTTCACGTGGGGCTCCATGGGCGTGGATACGGGCTTGAGCTCGTTGAATCCAAAACGGTGTGTGATGGACTCCAGGTACGAGCGTTGGGAGAGGGCGATGGTACGATTGTCGCAGTTTCGAGTGACCTCGATGCCTAAGAGCCAGTGGAGCTCGCCGAGATCCGTGATCTCGACGTGCTCGCGGATCTGCTGCTTAAACTCTATGATGATCATGATGGTGGTAGCAGCTATGGTGCAATCGTCAACGTGCACGACGACGATGATGAGTGAACCTTTCGACCGCTTGACAAACACGGCCTGGTTGACTTCGCACTGCCTGAAGCTGAGATACCTGACGAGGATCTCTACCAGCTTCTGATACCACCGGCGACCGCTTTGTTTGAGTCCGTATAGCGTCTTGTGCAGTTGGCAAACGTGGCGTGGATGAGTTGGATTGGCATACCCGGGTGGTTGCCTCATGTAGATACATTCATCGTCTTGTAATTCGCCGTTTAGATACGCTCCCTTGATATCTATTTGATGGAGTTCAAGGTCGAGGCGGGCGGCAAGTGCGAGGACCGTGCATATGGACGCGAGCTTGGCAACTGGAGCGTATGTGTCGAAATAATCGACGCCTGGTACCTGTGAAAAACCCTGCGCGACGAGGCGCGCTTTGTGACGGACGACGTTACCGGCAGCGTCTTTCTTTGCTCGGAATACCCATTTTGAGCCGACGATGTTGGCCCCAGCAGGAGCATCTACAAGTTCCCAGGTACCTGCCTTGTGGAGCGTGGCGAGCTCCTCTTGGATGCCTTGCTCCCACTGCGGCCAGTCTGGGCGACGCTTGGCTTCGGCGAGCGAGCTTGGCTCGAGGGCCTCGGCCTCTGCGATGGTATCGTTTAGCGCGAGAGCGAGCTCAGCGTTGTCGACTGCTGCGAGGATCTGGTCAGCTGTTCCCTCCCCCTCAAGCGTTGGGGGGCCGCTGTCTGGTTTGGGTGCGTCATCGATGAGGGTTGGGAGTTGAACTCCACGTGGTGGTGTTGCGTCGACGGCCTTGCCGTTGATGATATCGAGTACACGCTGGCTGGGCTGACGAGTGCGTTTTGGGCGGGGCTGACTAATAGGAATAGAAGGAGGTGGCATGGGGACAGGCACGGTGACAGGCGAGGCAGGTAATGCTGGCGGTGGCTGTTGGGCCGCGGGTGCGTATGCATGCGTGGCATCGCTTGGATCGATTGCTTCATCCTCCCCCTCGATGTCGCGCTGAGCTGGCCGCCAGTACATGTTGCGCTCAACGGTAACCATTCGTTTGGATGGCCAGTAGACCCGGTAAGCGTTTTCTGTCTGGTCATCGATGCCTAGCCATCTAACTTTGTCAACACGCCAGGTTAACTTATCTGTGTGTTCCTTCTGCACATAGACTTCACTGCCCCACTCGCGGACTCGACTCAAGTCCGGTTTCCGTTCGAAAGCGACTTCGTATGGAGTCAGGCCGTCCAGAGCTTTGGTGGGTGTTCTGTTCTTCAGCCAGATGACATGCCGTGCCGCTTCGCCCCATAGGAATTTTGGTAATCCGCTTGCGTGCAGCAGTGCACGGACATGCTCGAGTATCATCCGGTTTAGCCGTTCGGCGACTCCGTTGTGCTGCGGGGTGTCATGGGCGGTGAAATGCTGCATAGTACCCTGGTGCTCTAGGTATGTGACAAATTCTTTACCCTGGTACTCCCCCCCACGGTCTGAATGCAACAGACGAACTTTCGCTGCAAGTTGGCGGTCCAACCAGGCTTCGAACTTCCGGTACGAGTCAAATGTCTCGCTCTTCTGACGTAGCGTATACATGTAGGTGAGCCGAGAATGGTCGTCCGTGAAGGTGACATAATAGCGTCTGCCCCGAAGCGTTGCAATCGGCGTGGGTCCCCAGACATCGGACCAAACGAGTGCGCCAACTTGCTTAGCACGCTCCCCCTCGCGCTCTTTGGCAATCGGCTTGCGAGTAGCCTTTGCATAGACGCAGGATTCGCAGAAATCGAAGGTGCTGTTTAAATCATCCAGCTTTAACCCGCTGACGAAACCTTTTTCGACTAGCTGGCGAGCGACCGACGGTGCGATGTGACTGAACTTACGGTGCAAATCCATGACAGTGACGGTGTCAGCGGCTGCATTTGCTACATCGCATTCGCGTACGACACGGTATAGTCCTTTGGAGGTGCGTGGTATCCTTCCAATCGTCTCGCCGTCTGACCCTTTGATGGTGCAGAATCCTTCCGCGAATGTCGTCGAGAGCCCAAGCTCATCAAGACGACCGATTGACACCAGCGTATAGCCGACTTCTGGCGAGAACAAGACCTCGGTAAGTCGCAGCTTGGATACCTCATATCCATTGGGTACTTCGATGATCATGTCGCCGACGCCTGTCGTGACGAACTTCTGACGATTTGCAGCAGTGAAAAATTTATTCGGGATCTCCACAAGGTTCTCAAAATGCTCGCGGTATGGGGAGATGTGGCACGTCGTCCCTGAGTCAAAGAGTTCGATCTGGCATGACTCGGTACGTCCCTCATTTGCCTTCATGGCGACGTCCACTGGTTCATCGGCAGGTTCGGCACAGTCGACGGATACTTCGTCCTCAACTCTCATTGCCTCACGGGACTCCTCGAGGTCCCAGACGTCCTCGAAAACATCTTCATCTGTGACCGAGAACCAATCGTCGTCATCTCCCTCTTCATCGTCAGACTCAGTTTCTAGCAGGCCTGGGATGGACTCCTCATCGCTCAACTCGTCCGAGACTCCGAAGACTCCGTCCTCCGAATCAGTATCTTCTCTCACAGCGTTTGCGACATCTGTACTAGAGGTGGGTTTCTTTTCCCCCTTCTTCTTGTGCCATGCTGCCAGATGTTCAGTAGAGCCGCATTCCCAGCATTTGGGAGGGCTTCGTCTGGAGTTCCCCCGGCAGTTGCCATTGCCCCGGTGGCCTCTCCCTCGTCTGTGCAATCCGTTTGACGATCCAGTGACCATCGCCTCGTCACGATCGCGGTCTTTGTCAGCTCGTGGTGGGTACTTCGCCTTCTGGCAATCTGCCTCTTCCACAATAACTGATATGAGCATGTCTGGTCCAAGGGTCTTTGCCGTGGTAAACAGCCGAGCAGCAGTGAGCTGACTGGATGCGAAGTTGGCGAGATGATTTGGAAGGGATTTTATGATTGTCGAACAGTAGTCGTTTTCGTCGATGCTAACTCCGACAGATGCTAGTTCTTCTCGCTTCGTTTGCAGCCCGTCCAGGAACTGGCGGACGTCGCCACCCTTTGGCAATTTGGACTCCAAGAACTGCGTGCACAGGTCAGTCTGTGCATATGCTCCCTTTTCAGTATATTCTGTTTTGATGGCCGTCCACATAGCCGCCATGGTTGCTAGTTTATGGACCTGCAGCGCAGTTGAGTCCAGGATGTGCTGGGTTAGCAGATGCTTAGCCATACATTCGTCTTTGAGCCACTTGGTATTTTCTGCTAACTGGTCCATGGTTAGCTGTAGAGGGGGGGCAGCCTGGTGGTTCGGGTTCATGGTGGTGCCAGCAAAATGGCCCCATAGATCCTTCGTGTCAACAGCGACCTGGAAGCAAAAAGCAAATATGGCCCAGTTAACCCCTTTGACATCGAGCTTTGGAATGTTGCTCGGGAGGGTGTCTGTGGTCACAGGAACGATGGTGGACATGGCAGCAAGGTTACGGTGAGACTTCGTTCAATGTTTGAGGAAGTCAGGGCTCATAACCTGATAGAAATGGAGGACTATATGAGGCACACGGCTATCGAGAGATAACAGTACTCAGTCACGTGGTATAGAATGGACTAGATTTGATAATCACCTAAGGTTTTCCATTCATTGCCATCAGCAATACAGACCAGGTGGTACACATGGCAGAGGTCAAGTCTGGTATAGATTTTGGCACAGCTCGGAGCATCAAGGAGATTGAATATACAGGAAAGGGGGTAGCGGTCTTTCTTTGTGACTCTGTTGAGTCCTTGGTAGTCTACACAGAGACAGAGTGAACCATCTTTCTTACAGATGAAAAGGATGGGGGCTGCATGAGTGGAGGATGGTGGACAGATGAATCCAATGGCTAGATGTTTGTCAAGGAAGGTCTGGAGAGACTCAACCTCGGAGGACAAAAGGGAGTAAGTGGTGCCTATGGGGGGTGAAGTGCCTTCCTCCAAGTCAATTTTGAGGTCGAAATTGCAATGTGGAGCAAGGGTGGACACCTTGCTTTTACTAAAAACATCTGCAAAATTGTGATATTCCAGGGGAACACCGGAAAGGTTGACTGGATCAGGAGTGGAAGTGGCAACAAAACAGAGTTTCCTTTCCAGAGGGTGAATGCACATGCTAAATTGCACAGAGCCTTCAAGTCAGCAAGCAAGTGTGAAGGCTGGAGCACTAATAAGTGCTATAGGAGGGGCCTTGTGGTCAGAAAAACATGGTAGACCAGGGGAGACAGAGTCAGCTGGAGGTGGAGGGGCCGGACGCTGCGGAGGCGAGCTTGGGGCTGGCATGGGCTGCTCTAATGTCCAGAACAAGATACTGCTAGAAGCCCAGTCAATCAATGGATTGTAGCAGGTTAGCCAGTTGTGTCCCAGGACAAGGGAACAGGATCTATCCAGTGGAGTGACATAGAATGTCATCGGAGTGGTGTCACTGGTTTTAAAATGGACAAAGAGGTCGATGGCTTGGAAAATGATAGAATTCAAGGATCCATCAAAAAGTCGGAGTTGGAGTGGAGGGACAGAATAGATTGAGAGACCATGTTGGCTTATGAAGGTGGAGTCTATGAAACAATCAGAAGATCCAGAATCTAGGAGAGCTGGAAAAGGCAGGATTTCATGGGACAGGAGGGAAATGGAGGGCATAAGGAATCGTGGGTCTAAAAGAGTGGATGCGTTTAGTCTAAACTCCTTTGGTGCATGAAAGGAGTCAATGCAGCCTCCAGATTGTGTGGAGTCACAGAGGCTGCTTATTATTTTTTTGCCTCCAGAGCAGAGGCTTCCGGTTTGGCTTCCGGAGTTGCTATCTTAGCCATTCATCCCTTGGTTGTATTCTTGGTGGCCTTTGAACAGTTATTGGCCATGTGGTCGTCTCCAGTACAGATTATGCAAAGTTTATTGTTGAAACGCCGCTTACATTCCTCAGGAGTGAGTTTGCCATCCTTGCTGAGCTTGGATGACAAGTCCAACTTTGGTGTAGCAGACATTTTGGCGGAATTGCCAGAATTAGATGACTTGATGTTATTGTTATTAGACTTACCCTTCGACTCCTTGGAGCCAGAGGTGCTAGTGGAGTTGCCAGATGGAGCGGAGGTTTTGTCAGAACCTTTGGAGGTGTTGTTGTTAAAGGACTTTGCCTGGTGACTAACTTCTGATGTACGCTCCCAGTAACATGTGTTAATAGCTTGGGCGAGTTGATGGAGTTCAGCAAGAGTAGGGGGTTTTCCAACTTGTGAGATCTCGTTCTTAATACGGTCTGGAAGTCCATTACAGAAATGATGCCAGAGAGCACCTTCTCTGTAGCTCCAGACTTGGGATGCAATCCTATTAAATTCAACAATATACTTATTGATTTTTTGACCATCCTTCATAGCCAGATTGTCAAGCTGATGCTCTGCATCTCCAATGGAGTCGTGTGGTCCGAAATTGGTCTGAAGCTCCAGGACAAACTCTTTGTAGTTGTCCATCCAGATTGGGTGGAGTGCTGGATCTTCCATCTGGAGGAGGTTCGGTTCAAACCATTCCAATGCCATACCTTTAAGGTAAGACTGGGCAAAGGTAATTTTGACATGGTCAGTGGCGAAAGCCTTGAGATGGTTTTGGAAATTGAGTGCACATTGGACTAGGAAAACCCGGAGTTTGCAGGGGTCAGTGCCGTCAAACTAGTCCAGTTTCCTGACTTTGGTCTGTTGTGTATGCTTGGGTTTGTGAGAGGAGCGAGCAAGGCTACAAATGGCACTAGCTAAGTTGCCAAATGTACTGCATGGGACTTGCTCTTCGTCTGAAGAAGGGTTAAACTTTTCATCAGGGATATCACCGTTGGATGGGTCATCTCCAGGATCATCTCTGGGGTCACTTGGGTTATCTGGAGAGTTGGAGTGAAACATGTGATCTATAGGAGTATGGAGTGATGGTGAGCTTGGAAGAGGAATCTCAGTGCCATCGGGAATTTCCTCAATGTGGGCTCCTGGGGTCAGGGATTGTGGTGGGGCAGGGGCCTGAGAGGCCAAGCCTGGAGTACGTCTAGCGGAGAAACTCTGAAATTGGTTGACAATGTCTGGGTCTCTGCAGCTACTGCTAAAAGTATGGAGGGTATCATGCGCATCAGTGAATGCATGAGAACAAGAGTGAGTGACTCTAGTTGCTATGATGACTCTACACAAGTGGAGTCTGAATATACTATCAAACTTGGTCAATGTGCCCTGAGTGTAACTCCAGAACGCTGAAGTTGTTATATTTGGTTGATTTGGGACTTGGCTTCACCTTATGTGGTGCACCTTGCATAGGTCCAGTGTCCTGATTTTGGAGGTCAGAGGGTTGGAGGTCAGATGAGAGTTACTATGAACTCAAGTCAGAGGGATGACAAACAAGATGAGGAGAGTCAAGTTCAGTCTGGCAGAGTAGAGCAGAAACAGACAGAGGTGGAGAACGTCAAGTTCTGTTGATATTCAGACTGAGGTATACAGGACAGAAATACGGAGATTATATAGTAAATTGGAGGCGGATTACCAAGGTGGAAATGAGATCGGGTAGACATACAATGTGCAAAGGTACAGAGGTGAAACAGGAGTGACAGAGTGTCAAGATAAAACAAGAATGGAGAGATGTCAGAGCAACATAGGAACAGAGATGTCAGGAAGACAAAGGAACTGAGGTATCAAGGTGAAACATATCAAAGAGATAAGTATGGAAGTCTGGAGTTGGTCCGGAGTAAGAAAGACAAGACTCAACAATTAAAGATAGTCCGGAGGTGAATAAGATAGTTTGGAGTTGAGTCCAGAGGACCGGAGTTTGACTCAGTGAATCTGGTATGTGATACAACTAGAGTCACTCATGCTCATTCTCATGCATTCACTAATGCACACAATATCCTCCACACTTTCAGTAGTAGCCACAAAGGCCTGGACATTGTCAACCAATTTCAGAGTTTCTCCACTAAACATACTCCAGGCTCAGCATCTCAGGCCCCTGCTCCTCTGCAATCCCTGATCCCAGGAGCCCACATTGAGGAAGTTCCCAATGGCACTGAGGTTCCTCTTCCAAGCTCACCATTACTTCACACTCCTATAGATCACACATTTCACTCCAACTGTCTGGATGATCCCCCAAGCAGCTGTGGAGATGATCCTTCTGACAGTGATATCCCTGATGATAAGTTTAAACCTTCCTTAGACAAAGAGCCAGTTCCACACAGCACATTTGCCAACTTAGCTAGCGCCATTCATAGCCTTGCTCCCTCCACTTGTCATAAACCTGAGCACATGCAATGGACCAAAGTCCAGAGACTAGACCAGTTTGATAGAACTGACACCTACAAACTCCAGGTTTTCCTAGTCCAATGCGAACTCAACTTTCAAGACCACTCCAAAGCTTTTGCTACTAACTATGCTAAAGGTACCTTTGTCCAGTTTTACCTTAAAGATATGGCATTGGAATGGTTCAAACCAGACCTCCTTCAGATGGAAGATCCAGCACTCTGCCTGACCTAGATGGACAACTACAAGAAGTTTGTTCTGGAGCTCTGTAATGTTAAGTGCACTCCTGATACTTGAGACTTCTCCTTCTAAACCCTGGGAGGTACTCACAAAGAGACTCAATGTCCAGAGAATAGGGATAGGATGATTATCACAAGATGAGCAAAGTAGTGCATTGATTCAACATAGAACTAGCTAGAGTACATGAGAATGGTTTTAGGGTCTTTTTATAGTACTATTTAGAGTGGAGAGTTGAGAGGAATAAACAATGGTCAATCACTACACAGACCAAGTCACTGAAAAGAAGTCAATCAAGCTGGAATGTTGGACTCAAACCAACAAAGGTAAAGGCTTTGTGACTATGGTAAGATCAGAACATGCAACGTGTGAGAGAACGTTGTAGGAGAGTTAGTCCAAATGCTGGGCAGTCAGAAAAGAGGAGTCTAGAGAATATTGTCCACATAGAATATAACTAGGAAGGAGTCATATGAAGTGTAGGTGAAAGGGAACGTGTGGTTATGACAGAAGGAAATGATGAATGTATCACGGTAGACGAGGAAGATTGTAACATTACCCCCTAAGTAGCCTTGAGCCACCGGTGAAAGTTCACTAGTCTCGTTCCGCTCCATCCTCTGGGTTGGAAGCAAGTTCCTCAACAATAGTAGCATCCCAGACAATGCAATCATCCACAGTGTGTCCCAAGTGGTCGCAGTTACCACAACATTGGTGGGGGCAGTATCAATCACCGTGTCCCCAGTGGAGACAGAAGGGACATTGACTTTGGAGACAGGATGTAGGTGGGTGTCCAGGTGCTGGGATATGGCAGTGGGGGCAAGTGTACGATGGGCAGTCGACCTTCCAATGTCCACATTGGTGACAAAGGTGGCACTCATCGTTAGTTCTGTCAAGGGGGAAGGGATGACTGCAGGCTGGGATAGTCTAGAAGGTGGAGGAGAGTATGTTGCCATGAATGGTTTTCCAGTGGATGACAAGGTGATCTGGGTGATCTGGAGAGAGGACGTCTAGGGGGACTGCTAGGGTGGGGTCTGGGGAGGGAGTGGAGAGGCATTCAATGAGTGGAGGATGAGGGAGTGGCGAAGGAGAGGTGGATACACTGGCCAAGGGTTGGGTGGGGATAAGGTCGCGCTCTTGGTAGGTAGAGTGTTCATCCTCAGTGAGGATATTAAATATAGGAAGAAGGATGATGGTGAGTCAAGGAGAAGGGATTGGTAGGACAGCTACAAATTGATCAAAACCTAAATCATGTAATAAACCCAGTGCAGTGATCGGAGAAATGGAAAGGGCGGTAGTCAGGGATATGTCCGAGGTATTGTCTACAAATGGGGGTTTCATAGAAATGTAAGTATTGTAAGCTTGGTGGGTGGTGTGGTAAAGATGTATGGCAGAGAGAAGAGGGGTTTGATTAGTGAATGAGGGTAGGTGTTCAATATCATACATGACACAGGCATTTTCCAGGATTTGGGCATAGAGGATGTGGTGGGGTAGTTCAGGGAGGAGAAAGGCTTGAATGGAAAGTGACAGGAGACTAGATCAAGACATAGTTTCAAGCTACACCATGATGTCTGTGGTGGTAGGAGTGAATTGCGAGGAGAGCAGAGGATATGAAGAGTAAAGAGGTGCAGATGAGGGCGAAGAGGATCCAGAAGGGGGTGGGAAAACAGCTCATTATTTTCTCAGGGATGACTTATACTCATCTAATAACTCTCTGACATTGGTAAGGTTCAACTCGGGTTCTCAAGTGTTCTCCAATGAGGCATAACCTTTCCATTTGATGAAGTATTTTCACCTGGTCCCTATCCCATGATGGGAGATGATGGCTTCTACTTCATATTGCTCTTCATCATTAATAATCTCAGGTGGAGGTGAAGGAAAGTTTGGTCCATGTTCTGGGGTGGTTCGATAGGAGGAAAGTTTGGAGGGATGGAAAACGTCATGGCATTTCCAGGAAGGAGGTAGTTTGAGACAGAATGCAAGGTTGGAAAGGACTTGGGTGATTTCGAAGGATCCTACTCTTTTTGGGAGGAGTTTCTTTGATGGAGATGGAAATCGGAGATTGGTAGCTTCTAACCAGACTTTGTCACCAATTTTCCAGGGGTGAAAGGTGGAGGTAATGCACTCTTTCATTAATTGTTGGGATTTTTTATGCGTAGCCAGGGCATCTTCTCGTGCCTTGGAGATGATGGATAAGTGGGTTTCTAAAGCGGGAATGAAAGTTTTTCCAAGAGGGGGGTATAATCATGGTTGGTAGCCCATCATGAGCATGAAAGGCAATTGGTGAGTGGATGAGTGGGTGGCAGAGTTGTGGGAGAATTCTGCTAGTGGGAGTAGGTCTTTCCATAGCTGGGGTCTTCCTTGGCAGAAAATGTGGAGATAGGTTTCCAGTTCCTGGTTGATCTGTTCTGTTTCGCCATCAGTTTGAGGGTGGTATGCGGAGGAGAGTTTTAGGTCATAGGAGAGGATACAGGCAAGTTCTCTGGCAAAGGTGGAAGCAAACTGGGGGCCTCTGTCAGAAATACAGACATCATGTAGGCTGAATCTAGGGAAGACATGTCTAAAAAAGAGGTCTGCTACTCCAGCAGCATCGATATTTTTTGAACAAGGGATGAAAATTACCCCCTTTGTAAGGCCATGTTCGACCACAACCATGACAAAGTCGCAACCTTGAGATAGGGGGAGGCCAGATATTAGGTCAACTGAGATTTGCTGGAAGGGGCGAGTGCAGAGGAGGGGAGAGGACATGGGGGCGGGATGGTAGGATGTGTATTGACTTTATTAGCCTGACATGCAGCACAGCCAGAGACATATCTGCATATGTAGGTGCCCATGCTAGGCCACCAGTAGTCTTGTTGAACTTGTTGTTGTGTTTGAAAGATGCCTTTATGGCCTCCAGCTGGGGAGAAATGGAGTGACGTGAGAAGATCATGATGAGCGGGTTCTGGGACATACAAGCGATTCTTAAAGTATAGGTTTTGGCCATCATAGAGCCAGTCAAGGGGAGAGGAGTTGCAGAAGAGGGGTGAGTGATCGGCTGCCACTTCCAGGGCACGTTTGACTAGGGGGTCAGAGGTGGAGGAACATGCGAGTTTCTGTTGGAGGGTTGTGTCAAAGGCTTGGATGATTTCATGGTTGGGAATGATAGATGAGTTGGTGTTATTGAAGAAGGTATCCACCTCGTCTTTGTGAGAGAGGGCATCAGCAGGTGCCATTTTTGAACCAAGTGTGATGTTCCAGATGATGTCGAAGTCTTGAAGGAATATGCTCCATCTGGCTTGTCATCAGGACAGTTTTTGAGGGGCTCACATGTAGGAAAGGTTTCTGTGGTCAGTGACGATGGTGACAGGGTGGTTAGTCCCTTGGAGATAATGGTGCCATTCATTCAGGGCAAGGATGGTGGCAAGGAGTTCTCTATCATAGATGTCATAGTTGCGTTTGGCAGATCCTAGTGTCTTGGAGAAGTAGGCACAGAGGTGGAGGTTGCCATTGGCGTCCAGCTGCATCAGTACAGCACCCACTGCAGTAAGGGAGGCATCAGACATTAGAGTAAATGGTTTCGAGGTATCAGTGAGGCGAAGGACTGGTTCAGTGGTGAAGATGTATTGGAGAGTGCAGAAGGCTGATTCTTGTTCAGGTTCCCAAACCCAGGGTTGTTTCATCTTGGTCAGGATGTGTAGGGGGGTGGCGATCAGGGAGAAGTTAGGAATAAACTTTTGATAAAAGTTGCAGAATCCAATGAAGGAGCAGACTCCCTTGATGTTAGAGGGAGGTTTCCACTTGGTGATGGCAGAGAGTTTGATGGGGTCCATCTTGGCTGAGCCTCTTCCAACAATCATCCCTAGATATTCAACTTCTGGGACATCAAAGGTGCATTTAAAGAGTTTGAGGGAGAGGTGGAGGTCACATAGTGGTTCTAAGACAAGTTTAGTCTGGTTGTGGTGAGTCAAGATGTCGGAGGAATGAATGAGGATGTTGTCCATATATATCACTAGCCAGCCTTCAGCGATAAGGTCTCAAAATGAGTAATTCATGAAGGCTTGGAATATGGCAGGGAAGTTGCAGAGACCAAAGAACATGACAGTGGGTTCAAATAGTCCTAAGGGAGTAATGAATGCGGCCTTCCAGCTGTCTTCTGGTCAGATTCTAATGTTGTTGTATCCCCATCAGACGTCAAATTTGGTGAAAATAGTGGAGTCCTTTAGTTTGTCAATGAGGTCGGATATGAGGGGGAGTGAGTAGGCATTCTTTATGGTGTGTTCATTTAGGTAATGGTAATCCTGACAAGGGCGGAGAGATCCATCTTTCTTTGGGACAAAGAAAAATGGGGGCGCTTGGAGAGATTTGGATGGTATGATACATCCAGTCTTCTTCAGGTGTTCTTCAACAAACACCTTACAAGCCTCCTGTTCCTGTTCTTGGGGGTTCAAGGGGTAGGTTTTGGCTACACGGGGAGAGAAGGAATTCTTCAGTTCTATAGCATGATCAAAGGGGTGAGGTGGCGGTAGAAGACTGTGGTCCAAATACAGGGTCATCAGAAGAGAGGAGTCAAGAGAACATTGTCCACATAGAATATAACTAGGAAGGAGTCATATGAAGTGTAGGTGAAAGAGAACGTGTGGTTATGACAGAAGGAAATGATGAATGTATCACAGTAGACGAGGAAGATTGTAACACTAGGGGGATGGCTAAGGTGGGGTCCAGGGAGGGGGTGGAGATGCATTCAATGAGTGGAGGATAAGGGAGTGGAGAGGGAGAGGTGGGTATGCTGGCTGAGGGTCGAATAGGAATAAGGTCGTGCTTTGAGTAGGTGGAGCATTTGTCCTTGGTGAGGATGTTAAATATAGGAAGAAGGATGGTGGAGAGTTGGGAAGAAGGGGTGGGTAAGGCGGCCACAAATTGATCAAAACCTGAATCATGTAATAAATCCAGTGCAGTGATCAGAGAAGTGAAAAGAGCAGTAGTCAGGGATATGTCCAAAACGTTGTCAATAAATGGGGGTTTCATAGAAATATAAATGTTATAGGCTTGGCAGGTGGTGTGGTAAAGACATATGGCAGAGAGAAGGGGGGTTTGATTGGAGAATGAGGGTAGATGTTTGATATCATACATGACATGGGCGCTTTCCAGAATTCGGGTGTAGAGAATGTGGTGGGGTAGTTCAGGAAGGAGGGAGGCCTGAATGGAGAGTGATAGGAGGCTAGATCAGGACATGGCTTCAAGCTATACTGTGACAACTGTGATGGAGGGAGTGAATTGCAAAGAGAGCAGAGAATATGAAGAGCAATGAGGTGCAGACGAGGGCAAAAAGGATCCAGCAGGGGATGGTGAAGCGGTTCATCGGTTTTTCAGGGACTGTTTATACTCCATTAATAAGTCCTGGATATTGGTAAGATTTGATTCAGGTTCCCATGTGTTTTTGGAAGGGGCATAGCCTTTCCATTTGATGAGGTATTTTTGTCATCTTCCTATCCCATGATGGAAGATGATGGCTTCCACTTCATATTGTTCCTTGTCATTGATGATTTCTGAAGGAGGGGAGGGGAAGTTCAGTCCATGTTCTGGGGTGGTTTGGTAAGAAGAAAGTTTGGAGGCATGGAAGACGTTGTGACATTTCCAGGAAGTGGATAGTTTGAGGTGGTATGCAAGGTTGGAAAGGACTTGGGTAATTTCAAAGGGTCCTACTCTTTTTGGGAGGAGCTTCTTGGATGGAGATGGGAATCAGAGATTGGTGGCTTCCAACCAAACCTTGTTACCAACTTTCTAGGGGTGAAAGGTGGAGGCGATATGCTCCTTTATTAATTGTTGGGTCTTCTGATGTGCCTCCAGAGCTTCTTCTTGTGCCTTGGAGATGATGGATAAGCAAGTTTCCAAGGCGGGGATAAAGTTTTTTCCAAGGGGGAGATATGAACATGGTTGATAGCCCATCATGAGTATGAAAGGTGATTGGTGGGTGAATGAGTGGATGGCAGAGTTGTGGGAGAACTCAGCTAGCAGAAGTAGGTCTTTCCATTGTTGCAGTCTTCCTTGGCAGAAAATGTGGAGATAGGTCTCCAGCTCTTGGTTGACCTGTTTGGTTTCGCCATCAGTTTGGGGATGGTATGTGGAGGAGAGTTTCAGGTTGTAAGAGAGGATGCAGGCAAGTTTCCTGGCAAATGCAGATACAAATTGGGGGCCTCTGTCTAAGATACAGACATTGTGTAGGCCAAATCTAGGGAAGATATGTCTAAAAAAGAGATCTGCTACTCCAGCAGCATTGATATTTTTTGAGCAGGGTAGGAAAATTACCCCCTTCATAAGGCCATGGTCAACCATGACCATGACAGAGTCAAAACCTTGGGATAGGGGGAGGCCTGAGATCAAATCAACCGAGATCTGTTGAAAGGGGTGGGTGGCAGAGGAGGGGAGAGGGCATAGGGGAGAAACGGTATGGTGTGTGTTGACCTTGTTGGCTTGACATGTGGCACAGCCAGAGATATATCTGCATATGTAGGTGCTCATGCCAGGCCACCAGTAATCTTGTTGAACTCATTGTTGAGTTCAAAAGATGCCTTCGTGGCTGCCTGCTGGGGAAGAATGAAGCAATACAAGGAGGTCGTGTTGAGCAGATTCCAGAACATATAGGTGATTTTTGAAATATAGGTTTTGACTGTCATAAAGCCAGTTGAGGGGGAAGGAATTGTGAAATAGGGGGGAGTTGTCAGCTATTGCTTCTAGGGCATGTTTGACCAGGGGGTTGGAGGTGGAGGAACATGTGAGTTTTGATTGGAGAGCAGTATCAAGGGCTCAGATGACTGTATGGTCAGGAATGATGGATGAGTCAGCATTACCAGAAGAGCTACCCACCTCATCTTTATAGGAGAGGGCATCTGCAGCTGCCATCTTAGAGCCAGGTGTGACATTCCAGATGATATCAAAGTCTTGGAGGAATATGCTCCACCTGGCTTGTCATCGGGATAGTTTCTGAGGGGCTTGCATATAAGAGAGATTCTTGTGATCGGTAACAACAGTAACCAGATGATCAGTTCCTCAAAGGTAGTGACGCCATTCGTCCAGCATGAGGATGGTGGCAAGGAGTTCTCTATTGTAGATGTCATAGTTGTGTTCGGCAGATCCCAAAGTTTTGGAGAAGTAGGCACAGGGGTGGAGGTTGCCATTGGGGTCCGGCTGCATGAGTACAGCACCCACCGTGGTGAGGGAGGCGTCAGACATCAGGGTAAACAGTTTTGAGGTATCAGGGAGGTGAAGAACAGATTCAGTGATGAAAGTATGTTGGAGGGTATGAAAGGCCAATTCTTGGTCAGGTCCCCAAGTCCAGGATTGTTTTGCTTTGGTCACAAGGTGTAGAGAGGCGGCAATCAGGGAGAAGTTAGGGGTGAACTTTCGATAGAAGTTACAGAATCCAATGAAAGAGTGGACTCCTTTGATAGAGGAGGGGGGATTCCATTTGGTGATGGCAGAGAGCTTGATGGGGTCCATCTTGGCAGAGCCTCCGCCAACGATCATCCCAAGGTATTCTATTTCAGGGGCATTGAAGGTATATTTGGAGAGTTTGAGGGAGAGGTGGAGGTCACATAGTCATTCTAATATGAGTTGAGTTCAGTTATGGTGGGTTAAGATGTTGGATGAATGAATGAGGATGTCGTCCATATATATTACTAGCCATCCTTTGGCAAGGAGGTCTCGGAAGGACTGGTTCATGAAGGCTTGGAATGTGGCAGGGGAGTTGCAAAGGCCAAAGAACATGACAGTGGGTTCAAATAGTCCTAGAGGGATAATGAATGCAGCTATCCAGGTATCCTCAGGGCAGATCCTAATGTTGTTGTATCCCCAGCGAATGTCAAATTTGGTGAAAATTGTCAAGCTTCTTAGTTTGTCAACGAGGTCAGAGATGAGGGGGAGTGGGTAGGCATTCCTTATGGTGTGTTCATTCAGGTAATGATAGTCTTGGCAAGGGTGGAGGGAACCATCCTTCTTTGGAACAAAGAAGAATGGGGATGCTTGAGGTGACTTGGATGGTACGATACGTCCAGTTTTCAGGTGTTTCTCAATGAACATTCTACAGGCTTCCTGTTCCTGTGAATTCAAAGGGTATGTCTTGGATACTCACGGGGAGAAGGAGTTCTTTAATTCTATAGTGTGATCAAAGGAGCAAGGTGGAGGTAGAAGATCATGGGTCTTTTCGGTGGAGACATCGGTGATGGAGGCGAATTGTTCAGGGAGAGGTTTTTGTTTGGTGTTTGTCTGGGTAGTGATTTCAGTGGAGAGGGTGGGCTTGCAGATGTGCTCTCTTATTAGCCAACCCTCCCTCTTCTTTAGTTGAGAGGAGATCTTTTTGTTGGGATCAACCCCTAGCCAACGCATGAGATATCTAGTGAGGACCATATCAAAAGGTTTTTGTTTGGGACAGGAGGAGTCAGGAAGAGATAGCATTCCAGCTACCCAAATCAATCTTAGGATTTCTGATTCGAAGCCAAGGCATTCCTAATATGATCTGAGGTTGTCCACAATTTACTACCATTAGGTCAAGGGTTTCTTCGTGATCTGGGAAGAGTAAGGTGGTGGAGGTTTTATGAGTGATGGATCCCAATCAATTTTCCATACCATCTACATTGTAGGCCTTCACCAGTTTAGGAAGGGGTTGTGTAGGCAAGGAGAGGCGTTGGGCAAGAGTCTGGTCAATAAAATTTCCTATTGCTCTGTAGTCAATCAGGGCAGAGGAGTCAATGATTTTTGCTCCATAAGAGAGAGATAAATTGACTCATATTGTCTTCTCAGAGGGTTGGGCTAATAGTACAGGAGCTATAACATGGGGAAGGGAAGACGTCAGGACATCCTTCCTTTTCAAAAATCCTTGTCTTCAACAACTGTAGTGGACTGGACCTCTTCGACTTCTCCTTTGTCGAAGCAGGCATAAAGGACTTGTAAAATCTGTGTGGGTTCCCTCCCTTTAGCTTTCAGGCCTCATACATATTGAGCCAGTTCAGAGGGTTGGGTGGTTTCTACAGTTTGGTTCCTGGATGAGAATGGAGTGGGAGTGCATCTGCTGAAGGTATTTCAACTGGGGTGGTTCCCATGGTTAAGGGTCAAACATCTGGGTTTCTTGCAGATGAAGCACAGGCGGTCATGTAAGCAGTGAGCCTTCTCAATGGGGGAGAGATTCAGAGCGTCAATTTCCATGGTGTTGGGGTCACAGGCACGAGAGGATGTTGGGGTGGGGAGGGAGCTATCTCCCCTGAGGAAGTTGTTACTCATTTCAAGATGTTCTATGAATTTCTGTGCATCTTTTACCCATTTGTCATAGGAGTCAGGAAGGTCTTTCTTGGCAAAGATGAGGTGGCAGAGGGGAGGGTATTGCCCCTGGGTGAATTTCTGGCAGATGGTTTTTGGGTCTGCCAGTTGGGATTGGAGTCTGGCAGTGGAGAACTGTTGTACATATTGTTGAAGGCAGTAATCTTTAATGATTCTCAGGTTCTTTGGGTCTCATTCAACTTCCTGTCTTAGTAGGTCGAGTTTACGTCTTGCCTTCCCTGTAATGTCATAGGGAATGAAAATGGCTTCGAAGTCTTCGAGTATCTTCTTGAAGGTCTTTTCTTTGGCATCAACAGAGGGGTCTAGCAGGGTGGCATACCATTTTTCGGCAAAGTGGACACCTTCTCCTCCTCCCATCTTGTTCAGGAGGGTATAGATCTTTGGGGGATGGATGGCAAATACAGAGGGGTTGGCGATGAAGTGACCTTTCATGGCATTGACCCACCACAAGGTGTCCTTGGAGTCCCCAGAGAAATCAGCGGGGAGGGTGGATTTCAACTTGGTGGGTTTTGGTGGGGTTGTCATGGCTACGGGGGAGGTAGGGTGACTGGGGGGGTGATGGTGATAGGGGATGGTATTTCAGTATAGTTGTAGTTGGCAGGAGTGGTAGACAGGATGTCTATCTCAACATCGGACTCTTCCTCAGCAGGAAGGGGTTCTTCAGGTGGGGCAAGTGATCAGCTGGCAAGGATGGCTCTCAGGGCCCTAGAGGTGTGGACAGTGCAGGGGGTGGGGGTAGGATTGGAGGAAGATCCAGCGATCCTTCGTCTGGGATTAGGTTGGTCGGCAGTGATGACTTACTTCATGAGGGAAGAGTCAGGGGATGAGCTAGTTCTTTTGTAACGTTAAGGGCACTCCTTATACTCGAGACTTCTCCTTCTAAACCCTGGGAGGTACTCACGAAGAGACTCAATGTCCAGAGAATAGGGATAGGATGATTATCACAAGATGAGCAAAGTAGTGCGTTGATTCAACATAGAACTAGCTAGAGTATATGAGAATGGTTTTAGGGTCTTTTTATAGTACTATTTAGAGCAGAGAGTCAAGAGGAATAAACAATGGTCAATCACTGCATGGACCAAGTCACTGAAAAGAAGTCAATCAAGCTGGAACATTGGACTCAAACCAACAAAGGTAAAGGCTTTGTGACTATGGTAAGATCAGAACACGCAATGTGTGAAAGAATGTTATAGGAGAGTTAGTCCAAATGCTGGGCAGTCAGAAGAGAGGAGTTAAGACAACATTGTCCACATAGAATATGACCAGGAAGGAGTTGTAAGAAGTGTAGGCAAAAGGGAATGCATGGTTACAACAGAAGGAAATGATGAATGTGTCATGGTGGACAAGGAAAATTGTAACAAGCTCCAGACCAATTTCAGACCACCAACCCCATCAGAGATGCAGAGCATCAGCTTGACATCCTGATTATGAAGGATAGTCAAAAAATCAATAAGTATGTCATTGAGTCTAATAGGATCACATCCCAAGTCCAGAGTTATGGAGAAGGTGCCCTCTGGCATCATTTCTATAATGGACTTCCAGACCATATCAAGGACAAGATCTCGCATGTTGGAAAGCCCCCTACTCTTGCAGAACTCTGCCAACTTGCACAAGCTATTGATGCACGTTACTAGGAGTGTAAATCAGAGGTTAGTTGTCAGGCAAAAGCCTCTAACAACAATGCCTTCAAAACCTCTGACAAAACCTCTGCTTTGTCCAGCAACTCCACTAGCACCTCCAGCTCCAAGGAGTTGAAGGATAAGTCTAATAACAATAATTCCAAGTCATCTAACTCTGGCAATTCCACCAAAATGTCCACTACACCAAAGTCAGACTTGTTTTCCAAGCTTGGCAAGGATGGTAAACTTACTCCTGAGGAACATAAGTGGCATTTTGACAACAAGCTTTGTATAATCTGTGCTGGAGATGACCATATGGCCAAGAATTGTCCAAAGGCCAGACAAAATGCAAACCTCCACCATGTGTACCACTTGATCTGGATTGCTGATGGCAACAAATGGAAAACCTCCTTCCAAATATGCTATGGTTTATATGAGTGGCTTGTCATGCCATTTGGACTGACCAATGTGCCAGTGGCTTTTCAGCAGTTTGTCAACTCTATCTTTGCTGATCTCCTTGACATCTCTGTAATTGTCTACTTGGATGATATCTTGATCTTGTTTGCTGATAAGGCATCTCATAAGAAGCATGTCTGTGAAGTCCTCTGATGCCTCTGGAAACATGGCCTTTACACTAAGCCAGAGAAATGCAAATTGCATACTGACTCCATGGAGTACCTTGGATATCAACTCTCACTCTCCAGGCTCACCATGTCTGATGACAAGGTTAAGGCTATCCTTGATTGGCTGGAGCCTCAGAAAGTCCAAGATATTCAATGCTTCCTCAGTTTCACTAACTTCTACCACTGTTTCATCCATGACTATTCCAGTCTCACAATTCTGCTCACCTGTCTTACCTGTAAGGGTATTTCCTGGGACTTCAATGACTCCTGCCATTCCACCTTCCATCACCTAAAAGAGGCACTCACCTCTGCTCTAATCTTCACCCATTGGGTTCCTAATGCTCTGCTAATCATTGAGACTGATGCCTCCAATTATGTGATTGCCAGTATTCTTTCCCTCCAATCTCCAGATGAGGAAGTCTGGCCTGTAGCCTTCTATTCCCATACCCTCACAGCTCTGGAACTCAATTATGACACCCACAACAAGGAATTGCTTGCCATTCATGAGTCATTCCATACTTGGCAGTATTACCTTGAAGGTTTTGGTATGCCTATTGATGTCATGACTGACCACAAGAATCTGGAATATTTCTCCACTACTAAACTCCTGACCTGCCATCAAGCCCAGCGGTTGGAGTTCCTTTTCCAGTTCCATATGGTCATTTGCTTCCACCCTGGACATTTAGATGCCAAACCAAACACCCTAACTAGACAATGGAATGTCTATTCCAAAGAGGGGGATAGGGCCTATGCCCATATCAATCTACATAATTTCTGGCCCATATTCACTGAGGAGCAGCTAATCACATCTCACTTGGCTACCTACCTTGCATCTCTGGTACTCCATGCTGCCTCCCTGTTTGATCTAAAATCCCTCCATAATGACATCCTCTCTGCTCTCCCTTTCAATTCCATTGCTTTTGTTCATTTGTCCACTTCCAAACCTCCTGACTTTTGCTGGAACATCAACCCTGAAGGCTTCTTGCATCTAGATGATCATATTTATATCCCCAATGCTGACAATCTCCACCTCCAGGTCCTCTAGTACAAGCATGACCACCCACTCTCCAGACCTTTCAGACAAAACAGGACTTTAAAGCTTATTTGATGGGAATACACCTGGCCTGGTATTTGTACCTTTGTCAAAGAGTATGTCTCATCTTGTACAGCTTGCACCCAAGCCAGGGTGCCTTGTCACAAACCCTATGGACTTCTGAAGCAACTCCCCATCCCTGCTAAGCCCTGGAATTTGATCTCCATGGCCTTTATAGAGCAACTTGCTGCCTCCTCTGGACACACCGCTATCCTAGTCATCATTGATCATCTGTTCAAGCAATGCATCTTTATTCCAATGGATGACAAGGCAACATCTCTGGAGTTAGCCAAGCTCTTCCTACTCCACATTGTCTCCAAGCATGGAGTTCCATCCCACATTACCTCCAATTATGGTTCAGAGTTCATCTCCCACTTCTTCCAGTCTCTTGGGAAAGCTCTCAACATCCGACTTCACTTCACCTCCAGTTATCATCCTGAAGGTGATGGTCAAACCAAGCATATGAACCAGACCCTGGAATAGTATCTCCAGATCTATTGTAACTACGAGCAAGACAACTGGTCCAAACTCCTTCTGCTTGCAGAGTTCACATACAACAATGCTCTGAACACTACCACTGGCCTCTCCCCATTCTTTGCTAATAAGGGTTACCACCCCAATCTTGCTATTCATCCTGAACATGACCTCACTTCTGCTTGAGCCTGTGAATACTCCATAGATCTTGATTCCCTCTACCAATTCCTCTGTGAAGAGATAGCCTCTGCCCAGAAACAATACCAAGGACCAGCAGATGCTAAATGAACTCCAGCACTGGACTTGCAGATCAGTGACCAGGTATTCATTAAAGCCAAGTACAGTGACCTCAGAAATCATTTCAATGTTAACCTAGATTAGTGATGTGTAAAGAATACTGCCAGACAGCATGGGAATTCCACTTAGATTTGGTAGAGTTATAAATAGTATATACTATTGGCTACAAGAATGCCCCATATATCACATGATTTGGATCAAAGGCTGTGCAGATATAGCCAAAGTAAAACAGCAACACCATGGAAAGGATTTTTTACTTTTGAACTGATAACTAGGATATCACCAAAATCATAGAATACTAGCCATTTTTTGTTGGTGCAAACAAAGATATATATATCAGTTGTATGTCTGAGTTTAAAAAAGTTCACACAGTTCTTGATTTTCAACCACCATCATGGTCAAATCTCTCTTTTTTTATTTAACAAAGTACTATCCTCTTATTGTTTGATGCTGGCCATTCTGGTGAAGCCATTGCCAAGCAAACTGGTGTCAGCCCTTCTGCTATATCAAAACTTCACTTCAAAAAGTGTTCTACCCTTCCCAAAGCTATTGGAGGTTGTTCTTCCAAACTTTCTCCTATGAATATCTGTTATGCCTAGTATCTTATCACCTTTGGAAAAGCTGAAAATGCTGTTTAAGTGACCAAAGCCCTTATTAACATCATCAATCAGCCAATCACTGCCATCATAGTCTGTTTTTACTTGAAGAATGCTGATATAAAGGCTGTGATCAAGTTCAAATGCCCTCTTCTCTCTATTAAACATTAGGAGGCTTGCAAGGACTTCATTTATGCTAACAAGGATTGGACTATAGAAGACTGAAACAAGGTAATATTGTCTAATAAGACCAAAATCAATTGTCTATGGTCAGATTGACATCAATGGACATGGAAAAGGGCAGGTAAGGGGCTTAGTGATCAGCTAGTAGATAAAACCTTTTAATTTGAAGGTGGTCTTATGATGATGTGGGGCTGCATGGCTTGGAATGGAGTTGGATTTTCTACAAAGATTGATGGTAGGATGGATGGGAACCTTTATGTTCAAATTTTGAAGGATGAACTCCACCAAACCCTGGAGTATTATGATCTTAATCCTCCTAACATTATCTTTTAGCAGAACAATGATCCCAAGCACACTTGCAAAGAGTTCAAGGACTGGCTAGAGGAGTATTTGGAGCAATGTTTGGATATAGCAGAAGGGTTGACACTAGTTTGCTTGATAATGGTTTCATCAGAATGGCCATTATTAAACAATAAAAGGATAATACATTATTGAGTAAGAAAAAGAGATTTGACCATGGTGGTGGTTGAAAATCAAGAACTGTGTGAACTTTTTTAAACTCAGACATACAACTGATATATATATCTTTGTTTACACCAACAAAAAATGGGTGGTATTCTATGATTTGGGTGAGATTCTAGTTATCAGTTCAAAAGTAAAAAAACCCTTTCCATGGTGTTGCTGTTCTACTTTGGCTATATCTGCACAGCATTTTATCCAAATCATGTGACATATGGGACATTCTTGTAGCCAATAGTATGTACCATTTATAACTCCACCAATGCTAAGCGGAATTCCCACACTGTCCGGCAGTATGCTTTATGCATCACCAATCAAGTTAATATGGAAAGGGTTTCTGAGGTCACTGCACTTCCACTCTACCCAACCCTCTAAGAAACTCTCCGAGAAAAACCTTGGTCCATACCCTATCATTGCTCAGGCAGGCTCACTCTCCTTCACTCTCTGTCTCCCTGAAAACATGAAATCCATTCATTCCCTCTTCCATGTCTCTCAGTTAGAACCAGCTGTTCCCAACACAATTTCTAATTGTATTAAGCCACCTCCACCTCTGGTCAAAGTTGACAGAGAACCAGAGTACAAGGTCTCTGAAATCCTTGGCTCCAAGATAGATTGAAGATGCCAGAATTGCAAGTTGTTATATTTGGTACAATGGTCTGGTTACAAGGGTACTGATGAAGAAACTTCATGGCTATTAGCCAATGAACTTAGTATGGTGGGTACTAATGAGGATGCACTCTGACCACCTGGACTATTTATCTGGTAATTCTGAACTCTGTTTTTCAACTCTGATGCCAATCAACAAAGTCACATGCTAATGGCCTTCAGGAGTTCAGGCCTAAGAGTGTCATATACCAGACTTTACTGAGTCAAACTCTGGTCCTCTGGACACAACTCTGGACTATCTTATTCAACTCCAAACTATTCTTAATTGCTAAGTCTTGTCTTCCTTACTCTGGATCAATTCTGCTCTTCCATGCTTACTTTCAAATATGTCTCACCTTGACATCTCAGTTCCTATGTCACTCAGACATCTCCATTTCTCTGTCATCTTGACACCTCCATTCCTATGTCACTCTGACATCTCTCCATTCTTGTTTTACCTTGACACCCCATCACTCCTGTTTCACCTCCATACCTTTGCACATTGCATGTCTACCTGATCTCATTTCCATCTTAGTAATCCACCTCTGACTTACTATATAATCTCTGTACTTCTGTCCTATATTCCTCAGTCTGAATATCAACAGAACTTGATGTTCTCCACCTCTGTCCATTTTCCACTCTACTCAGCCTGACTGAACTTGACTCTCCTCATCTTGCTTGCCATCTCTCTGACTTGAGTTCTAGTAAATCTCCTCTGACCTCCAACCCTCTGACCCTCTGAAATTGGGACACCAGACATATGCAAGGTGCACCACATAAGGTGAAGCCAAGTCCTGGACCAACCAATATAATACTGCCGGCATTCTTGGGTTACACTTGGAGCACATCACCCAAGTTTGACAGCTGTCCAATGCTGTCCAGACTCATAGCACTCCCAGTCTGGTCTATTCTGGCCAGTTTGGTCCAGTACCAGTATTTCTGTGGAATTCTGTGGGAAAAGTGATTATTGGGAATCTGGGATAATGTAGAACTCTGTGGACCTCTGTAGAACAGGATTTGTGTGATCATTGAATGCTCAGTTTGGTCAGCCATTTAACTTTCAAGTTTTATCCTTGCTTTATTTGTAAAACTAAACTTCAAATATAAGTGTTATTTTTTTTGTTTATCAAAACAATAAGTAGAGGCCAGAATGCAGCCCAAGGTGAAACTTATGGTTTAATTCAACATATTGGATGTGCCAATACACTTGCCTGCATTCTGTTATATACCAGACTTTACCTAGTCAAGCTCCAGTCCTCCTCATCCAACTCCAGACTATTTTATTTGCCTCCAGACTACTCTTACTTGCCAAGTCTTGTCTTCTTCACTCCACACCAATGCTGCTCTTCTGTACTTACTTTCAAATATGTTTCACCTTGACATCTCAGTTCCTCTGTCACTCTGACATCTCTCCATTCTTGTTTTACCTTGACACTCCATTACTCCTGTTTCACCTCTGTACCTTTGCACATTTTATGTCTACCCAATCTCATTTTCATCTTAGTAATCCACCTCCAATTTACTATATAATCTCCATACTTCTGTCCTGTATACCTCAGTCTGAATATCAACAGAACTTGATATTCTCCACCTCTGTCTGTTTCCACTCTACTCTGCCTGACTGAACTTGACTCTCCTTGTCTTGTTCATCATCTCTTTCACTTGAGTTCTTAGTAACTCTCATCTGACCTCTGATCCTTTGATCCTCTGAAATCAGGACACCAGACCTATGCAAGGCACACTGTTAAACTCAGGTGACATGCTCCAAGTGTAACTCTGGAACACCAGAGTTGTTGTATTTTGTTGGTCCAGGACTTGGCTTCACCTTATGTGGTGTGCCTTGCATAGGTCCAGTGTTCCGATTTTGGAGGATCAGAGGATTGGAGGTCAGATGAGAGTTACTAAGAATTCAAGTCAGAGAGGTGACAAACAAGATGAGGAGAGTCAAGTTCTGTTGATATTCAGATTGAGGTATACAGAATAGAAGTATGGAGATTATATAGTAAGTCAGAGGTGGATTACCAAGATGGAAACAAGATCAGGTAGACATACAATGTGCAAAGGTACAGAGGTGAAACAGGAGTGATGGAATGTCAAGATAAAACAAGAATGGAGAGATGTCTGAGTGACATAGGAATGGAGATGTCAAGATGATGTAGGAACAGAGATGTCTGAGTGACATAGGAACTGATATGTCAAGGTGAAACATATTTGAGAGTAAGTATAGAAGAGTGGAATTGGTCCAGAGGAAAGAAGATGAGACTTAGCAAGTAAGAATAGTCTGGAGGTGAATAAGATAGTCCAGAGTTGTGTCTGGAGGACCAGAGTTTGACTCAGTAGATCTGGTATATGACAGTATCCCCCTCTTAGGCCTGAATCCCTGAAGGCCATTAGTATGTGACTTTGTTGATTGGCATTGGAGTTGAAAAGTGGATTTGGAATTACTAGATAAATAGTCAAGGTGCTCAAAGTGCATCCTCATTCATATCCATCACCATGTCCAACCTTGCTGACATCAAAAACCAGTCTGATAAACACCTCATGGAGGATCTGGATGATGACAAGGCCATTTGGAATGCAAAGTCCAATGAGTAGAGGAGGCATGTGAAGGTGAAGAAGGAGGAGGAGCAATGGAGATGAGTGGAGGAGGAGCAATGGTTGGCAGAGGAGGAGGCTGTGAGAGTATGAGCAAAGGCTGAGAAGGTGGCCAAGAAGAGGGTGAGTCACACTGGAGTCAACAGAGGTAGTGGACTGATGAAAAGTCTTAGGTGGAGCAGATCCAAAGGGAGCAGGCAGAGGCAGAGGCAAGGCCAAGTTCCAGCAAGGGGAAGGGCAAGGCCAGGGAGGACAGGTGTAGGAGGTGTGCCAAGTTCAATCTGCTGTGTGAGGCTGGGACTGGCAAGTCCACCTCATGCATGGCATGCAAGGATGTGAAGGCAAGGTGCAATTGGCCTGGAGAGGAAAAGCCAGAGTGGAGGATTTGGAAGCAGAAGGCAGAGACAGTGGAGGAAATGGAGGAAGAAGCAGAAGAGAAGAAAAGGAAGAAGTCAAAGAAATGGCCACAGATTGAAGTAGCAGGGGTGGATGTCTTGGAGGGGTGAGCAAGTGCAGAGGAAGTGCTGGTAGAAGCACTGGGTGAGTTGACAGATCAGGTGCACTAGTTGGTTGGCATGGTACAGCTGGTCTGTACTGTGGTAACAGCTGGGTTCAAGACCCAGTATGAGATGCTGGCCAACCTGGTGCAGCTCAAGGCTGAGAAAGTGTATGGAGAGGTGGGGTTGGAGGTGGACCAGCTGAATTACCTGGACAAAGCAGAGGAGATGGAGGTGGCAGAAGAGTTCATGCAGCTGAGGGAGGAGTTGGAAGAGAATGCATGGAGTGGCTTAGCAGAGAGCTGAGGTTGCTGGTGGAGCAGCAGGCAAAGGAGTCAGAGGAGATGGAGGAGACCAGAGAAGCAGAGGTTGAGGATGATGTGAAAGTGTAGGTAGAAGATTGTCACTTCTGTAAATAGAAAAATATTTGTGAACAAGTTGATTCTCAAATCAAGTGGAGTGAAGTCTGGGCTTGTCCAGATACTGAAGGTGAAATTCTTCAATGAGTTTGTAGGCATGATTAAGTTCAGTGGCTAAGAGCCAAGAGGTTTCTTCATCAGTACTCTCATAACCAGACTGTTATAACAAGTATAACAACTTGCAATTCCAGCATCTCTGATCTATCTTAAAGTCAAGGATCTCAGAGATCTTGTACTCTGGTTCTCTGTTGACTTTCACCAAAGGCAGAGGTGGTTAAGTATGGTTTGAAATTGTGTTGGGGACAGCTGGTTCTAACTGAGAAACATGGAAGATGGGGTGAATTGATTTCATGTTTTCAGGAAGACAGAGGGTGAAGGAGAGTGAGCCTGCCTGAGTAATGATAGGATATGGACCAAGGTTTTTCTTGGAGAGCTTCTTAGAGGGTTGGGTAGAATGAAAGTACTTGGCTTTAACAAATACTTGGTCACCAACCTTCAAGTCCAGTACCAGAGTTCATTTAGCATCTGCTGGTCTTTGGTATCATTTCTAGGCTATGGCTATCTCTTCACAGAGGAGTTGGTGGAGGGAATCAAGGTCTACAGAGTATTTGCAGGCTTGAGTGGAGGTGAGGTCATGTTCAGGATGAATGGTGAGATTGGGGTGGTAACCTTTATTGGTGAAGAATGGGGAGAGACCAGTGATAGCATTTGGAGCATTTTTGTATGCAAACTCTGTGAGTGGAAGGAGTTCAGACCAGTCGTTTTGCTGGTAGTTATAATAGATCTGGAGGTATTGTTCCAAGGTCTGGTTTATACACTCAGTTTAACCATCGCCTTCAGGATGATAATTGGAGGTGAAGTGAAGTCAGATGTCAAGTGCTTTCCCAAGAGACTAGAAGAAGTGGGAGATGAACTCTGAACCACAGTTTGAGATAATGTGGGATGGAACTCTGTGCTTGGAGAAGATGTGGAGTAGGAAGAGCTTGGCTAACTCTGGAGATGTTACCTTGTCATCTGTTGGATTAAAGATGCATTGCTTGGACAGGCAATCTATGATTACTAGAATGGCAGTTTGTCCGGAGGAAGCAGGGAGTTGCTCTATGAAGTCCATGGAGAATGAGCTCCAGGGCTTAGCAGGGATGGGGAGTTGTTTCAGAAATCTGTAGGGTTTGTAACAAGGGATCTTGGTGTGGGCACAAGCTATACAAGAGGAGACATACTCTTTGATGAAGGTATAAATGCCAGGCCAGGCATATTCCAATCAAATAAGCTCTAAAGTCCGGTTTTGTCTGAAATGTCTGGAGAGCAGGTGGTCATGCTTGTACCAGAGGACCTAGAGGCAGAGATGGTCAGCATCAGGGACATAGATATGATCATCTAGATACAGGAAACCTTTATGGTCAATGTTCCAGCAAAAGTTGGGAGGTTTGAAAGTGGACAAATGGACAGAAGCAATGGGATCAGAGGAAAGAGTAGAGAGGATGTCATTATGGAGAATTTTGAGGTCAAACAGGAAGGCAGCATGGAGTAACAGAGATGTGAGGTTCATGCCAACAGCATCATGTGGATATGGATCATGGCCCCAGAGGTGGATCAGAATGGTGAAGTGGTCCAGGCAGTCATATCACTTGATTCTGTTAAACTCAGGCAATGTATTCCAAGTGTAACCCCAGAATGCTGGAGTTGTTGTATTGGTTTGTCTGGGACTTGCCTTCACCTTCTGTGGTGTGCCTTGTGTAGGTCTGGTGTCCTAATTTCAGAGGGTCAGAGGGTTAGAGGTCAGATGAGAGTTACTACAAACTCAAGTCAGAGAGATGATAAACAAGATGAGGAGAGTTGAGTTCAGTTATGTGGAGTAGAGTGGAAGCAGACAGAGGTGGAGAATATCAAGTTCTATTGATATTCAGACTGAGATATACAGTATTGTGAGGTTGGAATTGCTCAGCAAAGGTCTAAGTTAGGAAATAAGAGAACTCAAGCTACTGATATTAAAAGTACTACCTAATAGAACTGTGGTAGGTTAGTACAATAGTAAATGCCTATGAAAATAGGGCTCACCCCCAGTAGATGTCAAGCTACTAAGGAAATAAACTAGAGGACTGTAGGAAGAATGTATGCTCTCAGCTTATGTAATGACTACCATAAAAGGAAGACTAAAGTGCACTGGTCAAGTTTAAAACACACTCCCTTGAACTATGCAGGTTAGTTCTTGGTAGGAAAGAAGTGGTAGGAAATCAAAAGAAGAGTATAACAAAGAATGCACTCAATGATTTCCAAAGGGATATAGTTTGTCTATGTATGATGCAGGCACATCCATGAAGAAAAGGATGTCAATTTGTAGCATTCATACTGTGGTGCTTGAGCAATTCCCTGATATGGTAAGTCATGGCTTGGCTATTGGACTGGGCTGCTGCAGTGAGTCTGATCAACTTTGATTGGGTCTGGTATTGTGTTGCATGTGTATCAGTACATGGTATTGCCCTGATAGTTGCTGTAGTCCATATACACCATGTTCATGGTGTCTCATTTGTCTGACTTGGCCTTAACACAGTTGTATGACTGAGTAAAGTCATTTGCTTCTACTGACCTTCGTAGGTCATGGTCTTATTTGTCCTCAGTGGTGTGGCAGATTCAGATGCTTGGGAGGTCGTAGATGGTGTCTAGGAAGTGGTTTTGGCAGCCTAGGTATGTTGCAAATCTTCTGCATTCACTCTGTGTGCTCACTTGTCTGGTTGTCAGCTAATATCAACTTGTTTCAAGTCACAATGCTTGTCGCTTGCTGTGCTGTCCATCCTCCATCCTTTTCCATCAATATGGACGCTTTTTCCATTGTTTGTGCATGTCAAATCATGGTCCTTGTTGCTCCCCATGTCCAAACCATCCATTGGTGCTCCTGGGCATTTAGCTTGACTTAGTGCATTCACATTGGCATAGTGCTGGTTCCTGTGGTTTGTAGGACATTGGTAAGGACATTGGACATTGTCTTGTGCAGTTGCATTGTGCTCTGGGCTGTACTGCTCAGTCCAAGCTTCTTGCTTGACCTCTAGGCCTCCTAACCTTGTACCTTGACTTGCTGTTAAGACCGGATCCTCTGGTCCAAGTCTGACCAGAGGTCCAAAGACCAAATGGCAGGATTGAGGGGTTGGGTAATGGAGGTGGATGCAATGTCTGGCATGGAGGGGGAGCATAGTGAGGATGTCGGCGCAGGACTTATGTGTTATGCCCTTAAGTAGGCCTGTGTCCTCGTATTTCAGAGCAGATGTCCGACAAAAGATGAGAGGGAAATCAGACAAGGACAGGAGGCTGTCTTAGTTGATATTAGTGCTATCGTGTAGTGTACAGGAGATGTTCTTAAGTATGGTTGGAGTAAGGTACAGAGGTCAGAAATGGAACAAGAAGATGAAGTAACTACAGGGACAGAATAAGCAATATGGTGGAGGGGTAGGGAGCTGTCAAGTAAGCTACCAAGGAATGGTTAATGGTCAGAGAACAAGGATGTACATACTGTATGCGGATAAGGGTCTGAGCAGAGGACAAGCTCTGGAACAGAACTCCAAGAGGTGATGTGGATAATGGACAGAGGGTGCAGAGGTGGGTGGAGATGGCCAGAGGAGGCATAATGGAGGTTGGAATGATGGATATGACAGTGCCTCCCCTTTAAGGCCGAGCTCTCGAGGCCATAGTAAGTGTGGATGTCTGGTCAGAGCCAGTCTGAAGGGGTGGTCAAGCCCATGTGGAGAGGACGACCAGGAAAGGATACAATAGAGTGGATTCGCTTACTAGGTGGAGTCTGAAAAGTTTTCACCTCAAAGTATAAAAGAGTGGACTTGATGTCTGAGCAGCTTAAACTCATACCACTACCATCTCCAGTATGTCCAACGAAGAGACCAGGTCCCCCATGCCCCCGCCAGTGAAGACGAAGAGGTCTGGGTGCTCTGGGTGGTGCTCACTCAAGCAGAAGAGTGCAGCAAGTGGGAACAAGCCATGAGATGGTGACATGAGGCAGAGGTGCATGAGTAGCGCAAGAGGGAGGAGAAGGAGCACAGGGAGCGCAAGGAGGTGGAGCGACAGAGGTGCGAGGAAGAGGAGAGGCAGAAGAGGGAGGAGGAGTACCAGAGGAGGGAGGTGGAGGCCACAGAGAGGCAGAAGACAGAGTTGGCATGCCAGTGGGAGGAGCATCAGAGGGAGAAACAGAAGGAAAGGATAGGAGACAAGGTAAGTCTGAAATGGAGTATGTATGGAGTACTAATGGATGTTTTTACAGAATTATATTGAGTTGACCGACTCCAAGGTGGAGCACGGTTGGAGCATGGTGGCAGGGAAGCAGAAGGAATGTGCAGGTGGTCCATGTGACAGGTGCATAGAGCAGAAGATTGTGTGTGTGCCCTGCGCAGCTGGAATGAAGGGGTCCGCATGGATGGAGTGTCACTGGACACATGTGACCTGCAAGAGGGGTGAGGATGGGTCACTGCGTAGAGGAGAAAAGAGGAAGCGGGCCTGTTCCATGGTGGAGATTTCACAGGTGGGTCCGTTGTGGAGGGTTGAGGAAGTGGAGGAGGACAAAGGGGTGGTGGTGGAGGTGCCTGACCAGCACCTTCTGCTGCTGCTCTGGATTGTGGAGGCGGTCAAGTGCATCATCATGTTAACGAAGGGGCAGATGGAGGAGCGGAGGAAGAAGAAGGAGCAGGAGGCAGTGGTGCAGATGTATCTTTTCTGTGGCTTTGTTTTATGATTTTTTATGATCTTGACTTGAAGTTAGAACGGAATGAAGGGAGGGCGCGAGAGCATGATAAGGAGGAATGGAAAATGAAGAAACAGAGGAGCAGAGTACCCTGGAGTTGGGGTTGGAGGTACGGAGGTAAGAAACAGAGAGGAGGAACAATAAATCAGAATGGCTGGAGACCTCAGAGGAGCATTGAAGAAGTGGGCAAGGCAGTATCCCCCCATTAGGGCTGAGCCCTCGAGGCCCTAGCTTTCATGGATACAAAACAAGGAACGGAAGGCAACCCCAAGAGGGGGCCTGGAGGTGTAACGAAAGAATATAAGAACAGGCAATCGGAGGTTCTGGAATGGAGCCAGAGGGAACAAGCAGGAATAATGGAAAAAGAGGAAAATGGAAGAGGAATTGGAGAGTATGTTAGATGATGTTTTTTCTGATGTTTTTCTTTTTATTTTCTGATTTTCTTTTTCTTTGATTTTGTAGTGATTTTTTTTATGATGGTATTTGGTTTTTTTTTTTTTTTTTTGAGGAGAAGCAGAGAGAACAAAAACACCAAGAAGGAGCAGTGGGAAATGGAAGTAATGGAGGTCCTAAATGGAAGTGACCTGAGTGAAAACGGAGGTAAGCAGAGTCAATTATCAGAAGGAGGGAACAAGAAAACAAGTGCCAGAGAGGCAGCGGAAGTTAAAGGACAATCGTCAGACCAGTTCTTGTAGCAGGAATGATGTCCAGACAAAACAAGGCAGAGGTCTGCAAGACTTGACCTAGAAGGTCCAAGACCTTGGGCAAATCCAAGTGCACTCCCAGGATTAGAATTCCTGGGTGGAGTCCTGGAGTACGGAGATTTGGCATTCAATCTGTAAGAGTGTTAGACGAGATGTTGCTACTTATAACCTAATCGATCAATGGATCAGTATAGGGTGAGCAAACAGAGTCTAGAGCTAAACAAACATCAGTGAACCCAAAGAGGTTGGCATGGAGGCCATGGAGGTGGATTGCTTGCAGGCAAGAATGAAAAACAGAGATGATCTGGAATGAACCGGAGACCATTGAAGATGACAGTCTGGAACAAAATGAAGAGCGGAGGTGGAAAAGGAAATAGATAGAAGGGGACAGGAGGGGACCAGATGCATCTAGAGGTGCTCCAAAAAGGAGCCCAGACAAGGGCGACACGATCCCAGGTCCAGCGAACGAAACAGAAGTGGTCCAGAGAGAACTGAGGAAGCTGAAACAGAGAAGGAACAGATGCGTCTGGAGTGCTCCAGAATAGAGCCCGGACAAGGATGATGCAATTCCAGGTCTGGAAAATGAAAACACGAATGGGGGTCTGGGAAGGATCAGAAGCGGAGAAATAAGGAGCAGATGCATCTGGGGGTGCTTCCAGAAGGAAGCCCAGACAAGGGCAATGCAAGACCCAGATCCAGAATATGAAATACAGAGGATGGTCCAGAAGGACTGGAAACAGAGAGATAAAGAGCAGATGCATCTAGGGGTTGCCCCTAAAAGAAGCCTGGACAAGGGTGATGCAAGTCCCAGGTCCAGAAATAAAACAGAAATGGCCCGAAATGGGCTGAAAGCGAAATGGAGGTGAATAAAAGAAATGCCTCAGAATGAGGCTGAGCCTGAGCTTGGAGTGACTGGAGTAGTGGCCACTGCACAAGCTTTAGCAGCTCTGCAGGTGGGCTTGGGACACTCATTGGTGGAGTGCCCATGATGCCCACAGAAAAGGCAGAGGTTGTTCTTCAACCGGCAATGGCACTCCTCAGGAAGGAGCTTACCATCATTCCCCAGTATTGGAACAGGAGAAGAAATGGAGGGAGGAGGAGAAGGACCTGAAGAGGGTTTATTACCATGATGTCCAGACTTGCCAGAGTTGGTAGGGGAAGAAATGGAGTCACTGTCAGACTGGGGGTCCTCAGGTGCGAGGGGGTCGGAGGCAGAGGGTTGAAGGGTGTCAGAGGTTTCAAGGAATGACTTGGACTGATCTTGAGGATGACTGGAGGTGGAACCAGAGGTCTGGTTAGCATGGATGATTTCTTCCCAGCACTCCTAGTATTGAGGGTCGATCTATTGGATGAGGACGCAGAGTTTGTAGAGGTTGTCCGGCTTGCCTAGGTAAGACATTTCGTCTTTAATGCAGTCCAGAAGACCATTGTAGAAACTCCGGCGGAGAGCACTGGAGCTCCACTCACGGACTTGGGATGTAAGGCAGTTCCACTTAACTATGTATTTGGAAATGCAGTCAATGGGTTGCATTGACAGCTCCTTGAGCTGAGTTTCTGTGTCTGTGACTGGATCATAGGGTCCAAAGTTAGATTGCAACTCGGAGAGAAAAACTGTCCAATTGGACATCCAAAGGGGCTGGAGTTCTGGAGATTCATCTCCAAGCAAGTCTGGCTCGAAGTACTCCAGGGCGGTGCCTGTGAGATATGATTGGGTGAAGATTACCTTTGACCAGTCCTTTTGGAAGGACTTTGGATTGGCCTGGAAGGTTAGTTTGCATTGGACAATGAAGGAACAGAGTTTTCTCAGGTTGAGCCTGTCAAAGGGTTCGGGCTCATGGACTTTGGTTTTCGGAGTTTTGGAGCACCTTTGGCGGCATGTGGACTGCCAGGACATTTGGCTAATCTCATCAGCAAGCTGTGTGAATGCCTGGAATTCCGGTGGAATGCTTTCTGTGCTTCTGAACAAAGGTATACTGAAGTCGCTGTTGTGGTCTTCATTATGAGCGGAGGAACTAGAGGGATGAGGGGAAGGTGAGTTGTTGCCATTGTTACCATTTCCTCCAGAGGCCGGAGGTTAAGGACCTCTGGACCTCCTAGATGTGGAGAGATTGAAACAGTTAGCAGAAGAGGGGGAGGTGGAGTTACCAGGCCTGGCAGACAGGCTGCAGAACTTGCCGGGAATGATGTGAGAGCTACTGAAGGCAGATTGCAACATTTCTTCACAACTGTGGAGGTTAGGGTGGAAGGACATGATAAAATGAGGATAGAAGAAGAATGGGCTGGAATGTCACAGGGTTAAAAATGAATGAATAATCAAAGGTCAGAAGGCTAAAAGAATGGAGACCTGCTCAAGAGGGAGCACTAATATACTGTTAAGACCAGAGCCTCTGGTCCAAGTCTGACCAGAGGTCCGAAGACTGCATGGTGAGGTTGAGGGGTTGGGTGACAGAGGTGGACACAATGTCCAGCATGGAGGGGGAGCATAGTGAGGACATCAGCATAGGACTTATGTGTCACACCCTTAAGCAGGCCTGTGTCCTTGTATTTTGGAGCAGATGTTCCACAGGAAATGAGAGGGAAATCAGACAAGGACAGGAGGCTGTCTTAGTCAATATCAGCGCTATCATATAGCATACAGGAGGTGTCCTTAAGTATGGTTGGAGTAAGGTATGGAGGTCAGAAATGGAACAAGAACATAAAGTAACTACAGGGATAGAATAAGTGATATGGTGGAGGGGTAGGGAGCTGTCAAGTAAGCTACCAAGGAATGGTTAAGGGTCAGAGAACAAGGATGTACATATGCAGATAAGGGTCCAAGTGAAGGACAAGCTCTGGAATGGAACTCCGAGGGGGTGATGTGGGTAATGGACAGAGGGTGCGGAGGTGGGCAGAAATGGCTGGAGGAGGCATAATGGAGGTCGGAATGATGGATATGACACTTGCTGGGTCTGTTTCATCAATGCAATGGTCACTAATGCTTGTAGGATGTTGCTGTGGGCTTGTAACATCATCTGGTACAGGCAGATCACTACTGGGGTCATCCAACACATCTTGAGCTTCTTGGACTCCTCCAGGTATGTTCTTCCTTGGTTTTGCTTTGATTGTTCATGCTGACATTCTGACATGTTGAGCAGGTCCTTGGATTACTTCCTGGGGTTTTCAGCATTACTGGACACTCCAATCATGTGTAATCCATTGTTTGGACTGTCTGGATCAACTTGGATGCTTTCAGGTGCATCAGCAAACCAACCCTCATCTATCTAGCTCTGTCCAGCTCTGTCCAGACTGGCCAGATCTCCAGCCCCTCCAACAAGCTACCTAACTGGTTAGCTCTGTTCAGATCTATCCAGTCTGTCCCAGCTAGTCCCAGCTTATTACATAATGTTGAGTTGATGGTAATCAAAATAGATATTTATTGATATTCTAATTCTAATTTATTGTTATAGTTCTTATATTCTATTTTGCTATTAATCTAGCTACTAGATTTTATTGATTGTATTGGATTATACTATATATATATTTACAGGTCCCCTACCATACCACTAACTAAACACCCCTTTGCTTAACCAATCTATTGGACAAAATATAATAACATTCAAAGCATATAACCATCCCTAATAATAGTATTTAAAATATAATTATGACTGAGTCAACTATATTTATAAACCTTCTTTTCCTTCTCTTTTAATATCATCAACCTCTTCTCCTCTCCTTTCAACATTACCTACCCCTTTTTTTCTCCTTCTAACATCATCCATCTCTTTTTCTTCTTTTTCAATATTATTCCTCTCTTCTCTTCTCTCTTTCTCTTTCAATATCCTTCCTTCTTCTTCTCCTTCCAACATCATCCCTCCCTTCTCCCCACATTTTAATATCATCCTCCCCTTTTTTCTCTTCTTCAATATCATTTCCTTCTCTTCTTCTCCCTTCCAACATTGTCCTCCTTCTCCCATCATCATCTCCCCTCCTCCCCCTTCTACCACCATTTTCTCCCCCTCCTCTCCCTCCTTTCACCATCATCTCCCCCTCCTCCCCCCTCCCACCATTATTCTCCCCTTTCACCATTATTCCCCCCCTCCTCTCCCTTCCACTATCATTCTCCCCTCCTTTCCCCCCTCCTACCATCATTCCCCCTGCTCCCCTCCTTCTACAATCATTCCTCCTTCTCCTTCTCCT